>ML685758.1:20387349-20521052 GCA_007922175.1 Pelusios castaneus
GATCAATGGTGCTTTCTGCACATACAGCTGTGAACAGATAAAAACAGTATCCGCATCCGAGCCCCAATCTGCAGCAATGGCTCTGTGGATATCCACAGATGCAGGTATCCACAGATAAGAAGCAGATATCCGTAGATCTTCAGGGATCTATATTCTTGCTCCTGCCCCAATGCCAGGTGCTGGACTAAATGAATTCTCAAAGTCCCTTCCAGACCCACATTTCTATGATTCTATGAGTCTATTAGTCTGCTCAGATTTGTGACTAATAAAAAGCATAGGATACAAATGCCATTTTTGCTCATTCCAGCCTATTTTAATAGTTTTATGTGTCAGGGTGCAGAAATTGGGTTATATATGTATATTTTCCCATAGGCTCATGCGCTAACAAATTATTGGTTATACATAAGGTAAAAACAAATATAATTTATGGATTGGTTTAGTTGTTTAGGGAAAGTATAGCAGATGGAGGGACAGATGTCATAGCAATATAATTTGGCTTCCTTTCTGATTTTCATCATGGATCACAATATGTGGCTGCCTCTTGGCAAAGCCTTTCACAGGTGTATACTTTTAACTGGACAGTAAGGAACAATGCACAAGAACAAATTTATCAAGCATAACAATGAGGAGAGGGCAGGTCTGCAAAGTTGCAACGAGTTAAATTGAATGACTCTTCCAGAGGGGAAATACTCTTGAATGTATTTTTCCCTTACTAGAATGAAAACTTCCTAACAAATGCAGGACTGTATGAAAAGTTATGTGTTCCCTTTTAATATTGTTACAATAACCTTATCTCCTACCTTTAAAGATTTGATTATCACAAGTTTCATCCTTGGAACCATGATGACCCCTGGAGGGGCTAGATCAGGGGTCAGCAACCTGTAGTATGCATGCCAAAGATGGCATGCGTGCCCAGTTTGAGTGGCACATAGGCCCCCTGACCCGAGCCATGCCATTCCCAGCTCTAGGCACCAAGCGTGCATTGCACCACTTCCCCCATCAGTGCAGCTCCACCCATCCCCTCTCCCACATGGGTCCAGCCTGCTGTAGGAAACAGCCGAGCCATTAGGAAACCTTACCCCATTCCCCTGCCGTTGGGCCACACCCCCACCTGACACTGCTGCAAGCAATGAGCCACACAGACCTCGCCCCCCTGCTTCCAATGCCGCTGTTGGCACAGGTCCCAGCAATGGGAGAGGGGCAGCTGGAGGATGGAAATCTGGCATGCACATTGCCGGGCGTTGGGCTAGATTCTACCACCTTACTCTGGTTGTGTAGTGAGGACATCCCTCTCAAGTAATCCTACTGGAGTTAAGTACTGCTCATGAATGGAGGTTGCAGAATCTTACCCATGTTACACTATAGTTAAGATAACTGTTTGCTAGTTTCAGCTTTCATCCATATTTTATCCAGTAGTTATTTACATGTTGAAAATTATTTGAAACCCCATCCAGATACCTCTCCAATCTATCACATTTTTGCTTTATTTCATCCATGCTGCTTTTCTGAGAGAAAGTTGTTAACATCCAATATCACTGACCTTTCCTGCACATTTTGATGTATTGACTCATGTCAATAAGTCTCCTCTTGACTGGAGAATTTTTAAATTAAACCAAGTCACTTATTGCAAAATATAGAAGTATTTTATCATGTTATGGGAAGGTTTAGATTTTTGGGAGAAATAAAAAAAGGAGAAAAAGAAAAGTGAAATAATCAATACACTTGCAAATACATTGATGTCATTAGAAATACTCATTAAAGTCATATATGTGCCAGTTTATCCATGATCAGCATCTTTTATAGTTACAGTCTGGGAATGAATACTATTAAGGGGAAAATTCTGTCCTTTTGAACTTACATGTAAGCATCTCTAATTTAAGGATGTAATTGGAAAGAAGGAAAGAGATGTAGGTTATTAATGACTTTCTCTGTTGCGGTATCAAAATGCATCCTGCAAATTCATAGTAAGACACAGTCCCAGCCCCATAGAGCTTAAAATCTAAATAGAAAATAAACAAAAGATAAAAGGGAAAACAGAGGTAAGGGAACACAGTGGGTCAGTGGTAAACATGGGTATGCAACCAATATCCCCTGAGTTCCATTCTAGTGCACTATCACTGGACCATGTAGCAGCACTAAATGTAACCTCTTAAACTTTTACAGATTGCCATCCCTTACTCCATAGATAGGATGTTCTTCCCTCCAGCTCTGCTGGCAGGGAGAAGTTAAAAGGAGCATATCTGAGTTGGGACACACAGGGAGTTTATACAAAGTGGAAGCACTTCAGCAGGAGAGATTGAGAGAGCCACCCCAGGAAGCCCAATAAATTAGTAGCTAGGGCGTGCCTCTGCAAAGTGAGAGACCTTGTTCAAGTTCCTGCTCTGTAGCGTGGGAATTCAAACTTGGTCTCCTACATCCCAGATGAGTGTCTTAATTGCTGAGCTATTGGATATATAAGGGAAGCACCTGCCTCCTCATCTTCTCCCACTGTTTGAATGGTGCCTTAGTCCCCTTTAGAACCTAGCCCCCCAAATCAGGGTTTTCTTAATGTCTAAACCATTCATTTCAACTTTCCTTATTTTTTATTTGATTTGATATTATTTTATTTGTTTGACTGAAGTAATTTACTGAAATTGACATGAATTCACGAAGTGTTTGGTTAACTCAAATCTGCATTTTTTTAATGAAGAAGTTTCGTATAAAAATTCACCTACCTCTAGCCCCATGTCTGCAGTGGCTTGTGTGGGGAAGGGAAGAAAATGCAGGGGGATAATGTGTCATCTTCCCCTCAATATGATAGTGTCTTTCCATCTACACACTGTGGAATTCCCCTGAGACAGGTGCAAAGACCAAGGTAAAACATTGAAAAAACACATAGTGTCTTTTAAGGAGAAGCCTTTTATGATGCACTGCCCACTAGCTCTCCAGTACCGATCACTAGCAGCAACAGGAACCGTACTGCCCTGGTCCCTGAGGAGTGATTGATCAGGATCCCACACCAAGGCAGAGCCCTACACCTCCAGGCAAAGTTGTCATCCTAAGAGGGGGAGATTCCAAGGGCTGTTTACCTCTTCTCTGTGCCATGGCCACTTTTCCCCAATCCCAAAGAAGGTAGAGAGGAGGTACTTTTTTCCTTTTACAGACCATGAATACCTCTACACCCATCCCCTTCCAAGATAGTTAGTCACAGTGGCCAACAAGCATGAGAGACGAGGACAGGAAGGCTCCACACCCAGGGCAAAGGACGCAAAAGAGCTGGACCTCTTTCTCAGGAAGGTGTACTCCATCAGCGGGCTCCTCCTTGTTGTTGTAAACCAGCAAGCAGTGTTGAGCATGTACAACTTCAGCTCTTGCGGGGTCCATGTTGAAGTTCACTGAGTCCATTACTGCAAAATTCAATGCAGAGTTCACAGCCCTGGTTGAGGTGGGCATGGTGGTTTCAAGGGACTCTCTTGAAGGATCTCTGTGCAGCTGGTGATATGGCTGGCACAGTGACCTCAGCAGTGGCAATATACTCGAAATCTTGGCTACAAGCCTTGGCCTCCCACTTGAAACTCAACAAATAATACAGGACCTCCATTACAAAGGACAGGAATTGTTCTCAGAAGAAACTGACTCCAAGTTGAATAGCTCTCAAGAACCAGGAGGCACTTAAAGCCGCAGGACCTTCTTCAATTCTATCAGCATCATCAGAGACAGGACTTTGACCACAAGAGAGGCAGGAATTATAGGAGAAAACCCCTCAGCCTTTCACCAGCCATGGGGCAGGTCCAGCAAGATACCCCCAACCCAGGCCCAAACAAGGCTTTTGTGGGTGCGAGGACAGTGTACCAATTCAAATCTCAGGTCCTTCATCTTGTTTATTTTTAAACCAGTTATGGCTCCATATCTGGGCCCAGATCATGTCAGAATGCTGGGTTCTACGCAGAGTGAAACTGGGATACTCCCTCCAATGTGGCTCCCTACCTCCCCTCACACAATCCACACCCTCCCTGTCCCTCTTCAGGGACCCCTCTCGTGAGTAAACTGCTGGTTCAAGAAAAGCAAGTGCTCCTAGAGATAGGAGCAGTGGAAGAGGTTCCTCAGGAGCTAAGGGGCAAGGGTTTCTATTCCTGATTCTTCTTAATCCCAAAAACCAAAGGTGTTTTTATGAAACCTCAACAGATTCATGAAGAAGTTGAAGTTCTGTCTGGTCTTTTTACAGATCATTCCCTCCATAGATTCGGGGGATTGGTATACCATCCTCGACTTGAAGGGCACATACTTCCATATGTCTACCATCCCAAGACACAGAAGGCTCCTTTGCTTCATAGTCAATTCACATGTCTCAATTCACAGTACTCCCATTAGAGAGCTTACAAAGGGCACGGCAGTTGTGGCCACGTTCCTCAGACAGTGGAAAGTACAAGTTTATCCATACATGGATGATTGGCTAATTAAGGGCCGCTTCATAAAATGTGACCATAAAATTTATAAGATCAACCTTCACCAAGTTAGGCGTCCTGGTCAATGTGCAGAAATCAACTTTGACACCTTTGCCAACAATAGAACTCATAGGAGCAGAGTTAGGTTCAAATTAGTCCAGGGCTTACCTTCCATACTCTCAATTCTGCTTCCTACCATGGCCAGGAACTGTCTGAAATTACTAGGACACTTAGCAGCATTTTTTTTATTGTCTAGTATGTGAGCCTACATCTCAAGCCTTTGCTGGCATGGCTGTCCTCAGTCTACCACCCATTCTGAATTCACTTTGACAGACTAGTCTCAATCCCCTCATTCATATTGGAAATGTTCCACTGGTGACTCAACTTGCAATCAGTCTATGCAGGAGTCCTTTTCTTTGCCCTTTGCCCCTTCCTGACCTTGGTCACTGATACTTTGGCAGTGGACCTGAGCAGCTCATCTTGGAAGGCTCAGGACCCAAGGACTTTGATTACAGGAAGAACTATCAACCCACATCAATGTGGGAGAGCTGAGGGCAGTGTGCTATGCTTGTTAAATTTTCAATACTTACTTGAAAGAGTAATATATATCAATAATAACAGACAATACAACAGGGATGTTCTATATAAACAAGGTGGAGCACGCTCTTCTTTCCTGTGCTAGAAAGCTCTTGATCTCTGCAATTTTTTAACAGCTCACTCTATTCATCTAGCAGTGTCTTGCCTGCCAGGGCACAGAACATGTTGGCAGACCACCTCAGCAGATTGAGGCTGTATTAGCTAGGCTCCCATCAATATGGTGCCATGGAGATACTGCAATGAGGGAGCATAAGTAAGTTGATGGGGGGAGATGCAAGCTACACTATGTAGGTTGTATAGCTTTCTTACATCCATGGCAGCCAGCAGTATAGACCAGGCCTAAGTAATAAGAAAAACAGGTGCATTGAGAGGAACAAGGCAGGAAAGGAAGAAAATGGAGGAGAGAAGAACAAGCACATTTTCTGTTCACTTGAGGGTGCTTCCTGTTAATTAATTAATAACTGTATCCTAGGATACTGGAGATTTCTCTAGATTTATTAAATGAAATGATGATGGTTCTCATAACTGAATCTGTCACATGATTTACTTGTAGATAATCATGTTTTTCATATAAATTGCTATGTACTCTCATTATTATCTCATGAGGAGCAAAGAAAGCAGTCTTTGTACATCAGAATTAAAATTCTCAAAAACTTTGATAACAAAAAACACCCTTGATTTTAAGCCAACATTAAGCGACAAAAAGTCATGATGAGAAGATACGTGGCACTTTAAGGTTTGATCCAGCACTCGAAGTCAATGGAAAGACTCCTGCTGACTTCAGTGTGCATCACATTAGGACCACAATGAGCATAAATCTAGAGTTGAAGTATGTGTGACAGAAAACATACACAAAGTGTACTTAGCTAATTACTTTGAAATACAATCAAATAGAATAAAATGGGCATTTGTGGGTTTGATTCTGTAAGTCCCACTTGAGTAGTCTCACTAAATTGTTATGGAATTACTTTTTGGAGTAAAGCTTTTCTTATGGGTAAGTATATTCAGACCTGAACCTAATAAAAGCAGAAACAATGGGTGCATTACAAATATCAGACAGCGCCAAGTCTTCAATTTTATATGCAAAACATTTTTTTTAAAAAAATGTAGTCCTTAATTCTAGCCCACCTGTGTGAAATCTTTTGCATAAATTGTTCAAGGTATAAACAGAAGAATAGCAGCATCCTTGGCCCTGAGAGTTTGTTTCCTTTTTGAAAAACAAATGAGAGAATTTCCTCAGGGATAGACATGTTAGTATGTTTCAGAGGGGGGAAAAAAAGGAAGTCCTGTGTCACTTTTAAAGACTAACAGATTTTATTTATTGCATAAGCTTTCATGGGCATAATCCCACCTTCATCAGGTGCATGAAATAGAATACTGCAGTTTCCATTTCATGTATCTGATGAAGGTGGGATTATGCCCACGAAAGCTTATGCAATAAATAAAATCTGTTAGTCTTTAAAAGTGACACAGGATTCCTTGTTTAAGTGAGAGAATAATGCATACTACGGCTGGGCTTTCCAAAAGGGAACAGAGGAAACTTTCAGGAGAAAGTCCATGGGAATTGGCTTTTCTACTCCCTAATCCCGGTTTCTGTCATTATTAACAACCTGATTATCCTTTCATACTAGTTTTCCATCTGTGAAACTCCATTGACTTCAGTGGAATTAATCGAGATGATACCATTTTAAGTAGAAACAGATCAGGCACTTAGAATTTCACCAAGCATGTATGTAAAGAGAAAACATTTTTTGAGAATGGAAGGAAAATATTTCTTTAAGCTTCTAACAGTTCATAAATTCACCCAAGAAATGGTTCATTTCATCAGTTTCTACCAAGCAAGGATTAACATCTCACTTGTATTGGATAACTCCTCCCTGTACTGGAATTTGATGCTGCCATAAAAAAAAAAAAAGAAGAAGATGAAGATGAAGATAGTGTCAATGGCCTCCAGTATCATTTAGTAAAGGATCTCTTCTTGTTTCACTACCATGCTTCCAGCACTGTAATGATAGACAAACTGTTATTCCCTGTTCTAGAAGCTGTCCCTCCTCTTAACAAGTAGCATATTATTACACTTTTATCACAGTCATTTTGAGCTTAAACTTCTGCCTTAGTAGCATTTTATCTAAGAAACCTCTATGGAGCAGCTGAATGGGTTTTAAAAAAAAATCTGCCAGCCCTACTGTGAAACACAGCCCTAGAAACACAGGTCTCTAAGCAAGATGCATCTCTTTGTCACAGTCGTGCTTCTGTATCAGGATGTAATTGGTCATGAATAAAAACCAATTAAGAGAAAGGGATGGACCTTCACATGAGAAGTAATAAGACAAACAATGCTTTGTATTTAAAACAAGGCCAGACCTTTATTCATTTTAAACAGCCAATTGGAATGAGTTAAATCTCCCCAAACTGCCCTGTAGGCATTTATCCAGTACAGATATTAATACGAAACTCTACAGTTAATGTGAAAGGGCCATCACTCAGTGGTCTATGAGACTGGGATGGGTTATGTAGCTACCCGTTGCACATAATAATAGGATTTGGCTTTGCAACCCCTTACTCATGTGAAGATTATGGACACAGGGAAAAAGAGACTCAATCCACAGTAGCCCCCTGAGACTCGCACCAAACCCTGCATAACCAATCTACTCTAAGCTTCTTCCATTTATTCAGGCTATCATCTTCCTAGATGAGCCTTGTAAATCAACAGTCTATAGTGGATGCCTGTAAAATTGCAAGGAAGGAAACCAGCATCTCTTGGTTGCTGAGAGAGAGAGAGAGAGAGAGAGAGAGAGAGAGAGAGAGAGAGAGAGAGGCTACCACCTGCAGGGGGGGGCAGGGAAGGGGAGGGAGTCGGAGCCTGCTCTGGTCCTGGCCCCGGCCGGGATGCCGAGGCCACCTGTGTAGGGGGGTGGAGCTGCAGCCGGCTGTGGGGAAGGGAGCCGGCCATGTGGGGCAGGCCAGCCCAGAGACTGGGCCCTACGTGCTCTGCCCTTGGGCCTGCCTGCTCTGCCCTGGGGGATGAGGGGGCAGAGGAGAAGTTTCATCCGCTGCTCAGCAAGCTTTAAATCCCACTCTGGCTAATAAAGTGAATATTATCAAAAGTCTGAGATTTCTAACTGCTTGATAGCAATCATTATGGCCTTTGGGCATAAGTCAGGCCACTCTTTGTCCATGTTCTGTTTATCTCAGACAGGTTGACTTTGACCACCTAGATTCAGACATTACATGATCAATTATCAAAGGGGTAGCCGTGTTAGTCTATTGTAGAAAGACAACAGAGTCCTGTGGCACTTTTAAAGACTAACAGATTTATTTAGAGCTTTCGTGGGAGAAAATCCCAGTCGAAGTGGGATTTTCTCCCACGAAAGCTCAAAATAAATCTGTTAGTCTTTAAAAGTGCCACAGGACTCTGTTGCCATGATCATTTATATGTGGGAGGAGATGTGATGAGGAAGGCTCAATCTGTCAACAAAAATATCAGTAAAATAATTTGAAATAATTAGCTTTCAGTTTGTGCAAAAGAATGTGTAGGTTTCACTTTCCTTCCCATAGCTTCTTCCCATTGTACTTTAGTTTCCCTACTATTACTAATAGTAACTAAAACTTGTGGCTTCCATCTTTCACTGTGCAAAACATCAATAGTAACAGTTAAAGAAAAAATCAGTGGAGAATCTTTTACTGCACAATATCCTTGAACCAGATCCTGGAACATTATTCACTATAACTTCATTGGGATTATTAACAATTTTCTAGACACCCATAGACTCACCAGAAACCAGGGCCCAGATTGACAGTGAAGGAGGATCAAAAAGCTCAGATTAATTTCCTGAGGAATTGAGAAGGGGTGTGGAAGAAAGGAATGATATAAAAATGTTTGGATCTCCCACCAAATTTGAGAGACTGTGCCTTGCAGCTTTTTTAATCAGGAACCTGGAGAAGAAGCTACTTCTTTGATGACTGAGGCAGCTAGTACTCTACATGTTACAGCCTCAGGGAAAAAAAATCTTGTGAATAGTACCTCTTCCCACAAATTCTCTTCTCTTGGATAAATAACAGCTACCTCTGATATAGGACTTTTTAAAATCAGTAAATCTCAAAACACTTTACAGAAGAGGTCAAGATCATTAGTTGCACTTTTACATTTGGGGAAAGTGAAGCACTGAAGAAGTGAAGTGAGTTGCCCAAGGTCTCCCAGAAGGCCAGCAGCAGAGCTGGGAATAGTTTTCAATGCGTCATTGTCATATTTTGCATTTCCGGAATGTGTAATGATATTGATCTCTGATCCTTGTGCTGACATAATTCTTATTGTCACCACACTGATCAAATCCTCTGTCCTCTCCCCAGTTTTGTCATTTGTTTAGGTCACTTCCCTGCTTCCCAGCCCATCAGCACTTGATTGTGATGCCCGTGCAATTTATCCAACAGTTTGGATCTTGAATGGATTTCTGAGTTGTTGTCCAAAAGGCCGTCTGCCTTTGGGCTTTTACTTGGGCTTCTCAGACACTTTTTGGAATATCTGTTTCTAAAATTCCTGGTGTGGTACGGTGTGGCATGGTAGAGTGATAAAAGACTGAGGACATCATGTCTATTCATTGTGACGTGAAATCCTGGAAAGCCATTGCTGATCAAATCAATACCTGTTTACACTACCTTCTTATCTTTCTGACCCCAAGAAACATCTCTATCATACAGAGTATACATGCAGAGTGTTCCGAGGTAAGGTAGTAAAAGATGTACCAATCACACTTAGGCCATGTCTGTGCTGCTCCGTCTTCTTGCTACCCAATCTCTAGGGATTATTTTAGGAAAACTAGAGTCAGCCTTAAATATATGTATTCTGATATGGGGGAGAAGAAAAGTGTGCACACTCCTTTGTTTGTAGTACACCTATATTTACTTGAATATTTAAAAGATTTCTAAACTTCTCTTAAACTAACATGCAAATTAGAAAGTCTTATTCCAGGCTTTCAATAACTGTATCAAAACCTTTTTGACCATAATAAAGGCCCAATGAGTTCTTGACACACCAAATACCATGATTTTTCACTTACAAAATTGCCCCTTCCAACTGAGGTTGAAATAAGAATCAATTGGAATCAACTGAGATGCTCAAAAATGCCTCACTAAGGTCTGCTTTGACAGTAAAATTTCTCATCAGAACTAAGAGAATAAATCCTTTAGTCTGTATTGCCTGAAGGATTTTAGACTTAAAAAGAGCTAAAAACCTCTTCTCCTCCTACCCAGGACTGTTTTTATTTCTGCAGATATAGAACTAATAAAATCCCCCACACTTGCAGTTTCTAAAGCCTTGATGATAAATATTTGCAGTCTGTTTTTCCAGTGCCTGGATAATTTTCACCAATATATTTATTGGTGAGGGTTTAATGATTTGTAATTGATTTCAAATAATTTAACCCACCTTCCACCCTGACTTTGGATGGTTTATATGCCTTCAGATCTGGTTGCAGTGACCTGCCTTTTCACTGGAGAATTTTTTCAAGAAAAGATAGTGAAATTTTCTTTCTCTAATGATCCCAAAAGGTGGCCTTTGAAAATGCTATGACCTTTTATAATTTATGCTTAGTAAACCAACAACCTTACCACCATTTTATTTTTCTTACAGTATTTTCTATGGTATTCACTGTAGCATTCCAAGTTCCTTACAAATATAAATGGATTTAGGTTTGTAATATTTTGGTGAATGAAGGCATAATTATTCCCATTTTACAGATGAAGAAACTAAAGCATAGTGAGGATAAGGAACTTTATTTGTTCAGTGAAGCTTGTGGTAGAGCCTGAAATAGAGCAAAGATCTGATTCCCAGCCTAGGGCCTCAACCACAAAACCATCCATCCTCTCCAGCTGGATATTGAAATGCTCTGGTAACAGGACATACTGTCCATTGAAACTGACTGAAAAATGTGTTGGCAGGAAAATGGTGCATCATTTTTAATCCAAAACTATAATTTGTTCCTATGAAGTCTTTTCTTGGTCATCTTGCCTAGGGATTTGGGTTGTCTCCTTCCTACAACTTAATCAATGTGACAAACAAGGGGAAACTTTGACTTACACTTCTGACGGCTACCACAATCTGTACAATGCAGCATCCTCTTCCCACTTTAAGCCAGCAATCCATTTTAGCTACCGTCTGGCAAATAACTGACATCTTTGTAATAGCATGAGGTTCTCTTTCGTACTGCTTTCTATTGCTAGTCAAACCAGTGCGTTTATCAGAGGACCAAAGCCATCAGCCACTTTCTAATTAGTTCTTATCATCCAAGACTTTCCGGTCAATGCCTTCTGCTTAAAATGATCTTGTAGAATGGGAAAATATTGGAGATCTTTTCTAAACTAGGGACTTAGAAACAATCCACAGTAGTTTTCCTTGGCTCCATATACAACTCTTTTACATATACAATGTCATGGGTTAAAAGAGCACGGTTAAAAATGTCCTTGGTTTAGTCATCTCCTGACCTACGATTCTGGATTCCACAAAAGCCAACAGAAGTCATTCAGTTGACTCCATCAACCTTTGAATCAGGCCTTTCACTCTGACATTTCATTATCCATGGTCCTACTGTCCGGCTCCGATAGGGGAAGAATTTGGCTCCAGCGTCAGATAATTTAGCTAGGTAGATGGACCATTTCCACAAATGATTCATCCTCCACATTAATAACCTAAAGACACTCAGAAACAGTAATCACTTCCAGTAAACCATTGTGCCTCAGAACCACCCACCCCACACACACACAAACACACGTGTATGTGTATAAATGGCACACTTCTTGGTGTTTCTCTCTCATACTGGGAAACTAAAAATGACCAATTGCTCTGTAGTCTTAAAGCCATTGTGCCATACCACATATCCTCCGAAGAGGGGTTTTCTTTCTTGTGTTTGAATCTGACAGTTATTTGTGATGTTGGGCAGTTACCTCAGGTTTTTTACCCGCCAAATATCAGGTCCCATCTTAATGCTCTTGTTGAGGCTGTCTCAGTGTTCATAAATATTGTTATTCAATTGTTCCACAGGCGTCATGGATATGAGATGATTTGTTCCCCATCCAGAACACAAAAGGAATCATTATACATTTCACTATAATACCTTAAGGGTTCTTTTCGTTAATTTTGGCGATAATCATATCCTGGATAATAAATATATTGATTGGCTTAAACAGAAAAAGCCTTAAGGTAATGATCAAAGTAGATGACTCAGATATGAGCTTTCAAGACGGGAATGTAATATTGACCTGGATAACTTTGACTGAAGTTTACACAACAGAGTCTTGTGGCACTTTTAAAGACTAACAGATTTATTAATCGCATGAGCTTTCGTGGGAGAAAATCCCACTTCGTCAGACGCTTTGAAGATAGGAAAGTTACAGAGTGGGAGGAAATTAAATGCAGGGGAGTGTATGACATAGCATCAGGTCAGGCTGTAACAGCAAATCAAAATAGGTGTTAGGATTCAAAACACTGGGGAACAGCACATGGAGGAGGGGGAGGTCAATTCACTTGATGTAATGCGAGAAAAATCCATAGTCCCTGTTTAACCCCAAGACAACTGAGTCAAATTTGCATATAAGTTCGAGTTCTGCAGACTCTCTTTGAAGCTGTGATTTGTTATTCATCTGTTTCAACACAGCTATTAACAAGTCGTTGAGGGAGTGAGCAGGGAGATTAAAGTGTTCCCCTACAGGTTTTGCAGTGTTGCAATTTCTGATGTCAGATTTGTGTCCATTGATTCTTTGGCGCAGAGACTGTCCTGTCTGTCCAATATATAAGGCAGAGGGGCATTTCCGGCACATGATGGCATAAATCACATTGGTGGATGAGCAGGTGAACGAACCCTTGATGGAGTAGGTGGCATGATTAGGCCCTGTGATGGTGTCATCAGTGTAGATATGAGGGCAAAGTTGGCAGCGTGGTCTGCTGCAGGGCTGTGTTCCTGCTTTAGTGTTTCTGCTCTGTGATCTGTAGTTGCTGGTAAGTATCCTTTTAAGATTAGGGGGCTGTCTGAAAGCAAGGAGAGGTGTGTCTCCCAAGGCTTGAGAGAGTGAGGGATCATCTTGTAAAATAGGCTGTAGATTTTTGATGATGTGTTGAAGAGGTCTGGCTTGGGGGTTGTAGGTGGTGACCAGTGGCGTTCTGTTGTTGTTTTTCATGGGCTTCTCCTGCAGTAGTTGACTTCTGGGTACCCGTCTGGCTCTGTCAATTTGTTTCTTCACTTCTGTGGGTTTGTACTGTAGTTTTAAGAATGCCTGGTAGAGATCCTGAAGGTGTCTGTCTCTGTCTAAAGGGTCAGAGCAAATGCGGTTATATCTTAGGGCTTGACTGTACACAATGGATCGTGTGGTGTGTCGAGGATGGAAGCTTTGGAATTTGAAGTTTACACAGTTAGCCCCTTACCTTGCAAGCTTTTGCCTATATTTTATGCATATGTATAAGTATTTGCCAGATGGGGCCTTAAAATATATAGCAATTGAGTTCATCAAAATAAGTCTAAAAAATGCCTTGCTTCCCCCTAAACCTAAGCTTTGTGATTTCAGAGCAACTTTATATATGCCAACAATGATTGTTACAGTAGAACCTCAGTGTTACAAACATCTTGGGAATGAAGGTAACTGAACAAAACATTACAGAGGTTCTTTGAAAAGTTTACAGCTAAACGTTGACTTAATGCAGCTTTAAAACTTTACTCTGCAGAAGAAAAATTATGTTTTCCCTTTATTTTTGTAGTATTTGATGTTTGACACGTCACTGTACTATCTCACTTCTGGTTCTAAATGATGTGTGTGTTGGATCAGTCATTTTGTAACTCAGGTTCTACTGCATAAGCCATTTTTCAACACGTTGGCTCTTCTATGAGCAATTTCAATAAATAGAGCATAATTATTTATTTTTGTAACTAGTGATTTTCTTGTCCATTTCCAGAGGCAACAGTTTTAAGCTACGATGGAAGTATGTTTATGAAAATACAGCTCCCTCTTGTGATGCATACAGAGGCGGAAGATGTCTCTTTACGGTTCAGGTCTCAGCGAGCTTACGGCATTTTAATGGCAACTACTTCTAGGGAATCTGCAGATACACTTCGTTTAGAGCTGGATGCAGGACGAGTTAAACTAACGGTCAACCTAGGTAACAACCCCCCTCCTCCCCCCAGAAATTAACATCTTCCGCATTCTTCTTCTTCTTGTTATTATTATTATTATTTTGCTTGCAAGTATTTATTGAATAGCCTGTTTCACATTAAAATGAAATTATATATATGTAACACAAACATATATATAAATACACACATCCACTATTGAACGGTTACTCAATTATATTTTTTGATTTTGCATTTTTTTTTCTTTACACAGTCTAACATAATCCATCTTAATATATTTTGTAGTATTGTGTGCTCTAAAAAGAGAAGGCCAGTTCATCAGTGACCTTTCTGAGTGAAATAATTTTAATTAACTTGATTTCTGAGAATTGATCTCTACTCACAGATTTTTCATAATTAGAAGTTACAGAAATTGAGTACACAGGGAGAAACTGCTCTGGCTGTAGTATGTAGGTCAGTCTAATTTTAGCTCTACCAATTAACATATCATGTACATGCATAATAAAAAAAATTCTGATTTTCAGACATGGAATATTTCACACTATATCAACTGATGGGCATTCTTGGTTTTCTCTTTTTAGCAGTCAAATATATAGTGAAATCCACCTTCTCTTTTGAATAATTCTGTAGTGGTATTTTTATGTCAAAAAATAACACAACCCTTCAATGCCCGAAGTCTGCGGCCCTCAGCAAACAGCCATGTGAACACAAAAAACACAAGCCCTTCTACAGAAAAGAAAAGAAAAAAAAAGCTTTCCTGGCTTAGCATATAATTAATAAAATGTTAGCTTGCTTTTTTCTATAATCACTCCACAAGCCCTTTTAACTTTGATTTATGTTCTTTTTTTAAAAAAAAGGGGAGGGGGGAGTGAGTATGGAAGAGAACAAACAGTGAATAAAAACTCATATAGGTTCCATGAAATGATTTATTTCACCCTGTTACTTTCAGGATTGATGAATAACTATTTAAATTAGCTGTTTACCTGGTGCTTTCATAGATATTATATTAAAGTGTGTAGATAACATGATGATGAGCTCACATCCATTATGTAGGTCACTGAATTACCATCCTGATATTTATGGAAGGTGCAGGAGAGAGGAGGGAAGGTGCAAGAGGTTGAAGGGGGAAAGAAGAGAATTAAAACTTAAGACAACCAAGTGGTCCTCTCTGACTGTTCTCCTGTGGTTCCCTCTTGTGACAACCTAGGGTAACTACAAGCCGATAAAATGTTTTGAATCACAAAACGGCAATGTGTGGTTTCCTTCAGGAAAGCTTTCTGTAGCAAGGGGTGTGTTGGTGCTGGTCCTTGGCTGTTTGCAACCACTTTTCTGATGCGGTTGACGACACATGACAAACTCAGCTATATGGAAACAAAATCTAGGTTTTATATTATTTATTCTCCTCAGAGGTGTTGAAGAGAAATTACTGTATGTACAAAACAGTGTTGCATAATCCTATAACATGATTCTCCAGAGCAAACCAATCTGTTTTCATATACAGTAGATATATAGAAAAGGAAAATAAAATAAAAATCAATACCTGTGTTAGCTATAATATTTATTCACACAAATAACCATTGTGAATTCTTAGGAAAGAAGTAAGCCGAAGAGAGATGGTATTTCTTAACTCCTGGAGTTTCCAACTAAAATTATTCTTAGATATTAAGATGAGACTTTAAATGCAGTCACTGTTCTGCAGTGAATTGATTGTACACATTTATGTAAAGTAAAAAATATACTACAGTGTGAAAGGCTACTTGCAAATATAGAAAGTGCTTTATATTTACCACTTAGTTTAATAGTAAGGAAAAAAGTTTGCCTTTGAGGTATAGTATAAAATAGCAGTCCAAGATGTATGATGGTGGCTTGGCCTGCTCTATGCCCCATTGTGACGGAGCACTTTTTAATTACACTGAGAAAAACTATCTGTTCTTGCACAGATGGGGAAGAAGTTGTGGCCTGCCTCACTCTAGCATTTTTGACAGCTAAACATGATTTTTTTCACTTAGATTTGTCACCATGTAGCTTTGTTTGAAATTGGCCATTTTTTTACCCTATATTGTCATTTCTATTTATAAAGTTTTATTGCAGTATATCTAGGTTACAGTAAAATGCAAAAACTAATCATATGGAGTGGCCATATTTGCATGTGTCTGTCCCCGGAAGGGTGGACTGTGATTTGATTGGATGTCTGCAGCTATTACCTTGAAGGATAAATTTTCATTTTTCATCTATTCTTCCCCATCTAGACTGTATCAGGATTAACTGTAATTCCAGTAAGTGCCTATTCAAAATTTTTAAAATGTTATTCCTCCATTATAAAATGATGCAAACTAGATGAAAAGATTGTGTACAGTTTACAAGCATTTAATAACTTAGCATTGAAATGCTATAGTTAATTACATAGGTGTAAAAAGTCATCATATATTCCCTATTGTAAATTGAATATTTTCTACTTCATGCCTACTTAAATCTCAATTATAAATTAAGGACCCAAGAGGTTTTAAACAGAGTAAAAATAGTTCAAGATTAGTTGTAGCCTTCATTAGTTCACAGTACATAACTATCATACTGAATTCATCTCGCTAGGTTCTTTTATTGGCAATAGCCAAGGGATATTGAATAAGAATTCCTGAATTTTCCACCATTTGTTCTACAGTCTTTTTCTCATTGTTATTCGGTATCCTTGACCTTTCGCAACTAATGTATGGTGAGACTCTTTGAACATAACTGTCCTTATTACAACAATTCACATTCCATAATCCTCCTAAGCAATTAATTGTATTTATTTGCTGTTTCCTCACAATTAGTTTTGCTAAGCCCTTGTTTTATGGGTACGTAATATATGGATAGTATTAAGTTAAGGGCATTATTGTGTCTGACAAACACTATATGTGTATGATGATTTTTTACACTCTAATCATGTAAGAACCTTTAAATTGAACATTTGTATTTGTGCTATGCATGTTAATGAAACAGAGGAAATTATTTGCCAGATGAATGGACTAAATTGTATCCTTTCTGATATTATTTGGATTAAGAGGCTATATTCTGAAAGGGGATAAAGGACTGTGATTTTATTTTGAGTCTCTGGAGCTCCCGAATGGTGTCAACACAATTATCTATAGTAAGTACCATAGATTTTTAGTTGCTTTATTTTTTCTCCCAGGTTTTGCTGTCTAGAATTGGTCCTAGACAAATATTAAAAGCTAAATAAAAGAACGATTTAGATGTACCAAATAGTATTAAACTTTCCATAATTAGTTAGAATAATTACCCATAATATTTTTCTAGTCCATGAAGAACAATATGAAATTACGGTTTCTTCTATATAATATGCAATGTAGGTAGATCCTGCACTAAACAAGTTGCATGAGAGCAGCAGTAATGCTTCATTTGTGACGAAGGTAATCAGAAATCCCATTAGAAAGAAAAATGTTCTTTAGGTGAGTATTGAATTCTAAAATGTATTCATACTTAAAATCTTAACACATTTTAAAAATGTATTTTAAATTAATGTAAAACAAATGTCTGCTTGTACCAAGCAATAAAATGGATTCTTCGTAAAAATAATTTCCCTAAGGCTTCAGTTTAAGGAGAAAGTATGTCCATTTGTCTGTTGCCATATGTATAAGTGATCATGAAAGTTCCCAAAAGCCCTTTTCTGTTGCCTGCCCAAGGACTGAGTCTTTTTCTTGAATAGGTCTCTAGGTTTAAAACAAGTAGCTATTTGGCTCAAATGCAATGACTTTGCTGCTGGCAAATGCAATTTTTCTCTGAAAGGAAACAAGAGATGGAAATGCAGATATCCTTGATTTGTTATAGAATATAACAAAATCCCTTCCAGAGGACAATTAATAGCTTGGAAGGAATTTGGAATTATTAATCCATAACATATAGTTTGTTTTGCTTTCTTCAACTTTGGACAAGATGAGGCGTCATAAAAATTAACTCAAATGAGTTGTGGACATCAGTGTCATCTCAGTGTTGGATGAAGAGAGAACCTACTAAAGTAGAGCAGGTAATCTAATTAGTGTGCATATGGGCTTGAAATAATCAGGGATGTGTTCACTGAATCTCTGTATTAGGATCCTTGCCATTATTAGCCCTTCTTGTCCTCAAACTGCACTGGTATAATCTCTAAAATGACAATCCTCACTATCAGCCTTTCATATCAGAGTCATTTTTCTTTGCAATTTGTTTATGGTCTTTCTGGTCTTAGAAGAAATAAATTTTCATTATTAGTTTTAACTCCCTTTTATTAAAAGAGGGCCTTACTTGTGTATTTAGTGGATTTTTTTGAGCTTTTCAGTACCCATCATGGTAAGTACTGCAATGCTTAATTATCCGCCATTGCTGGAATCTTTTGATTATCAGGTAACACTTAATGTTCCTGTATTTCAAGTTATGGATTATAGTGGTTGATTATTCTTGGTAGCAATTTGCTTACTTAAAAAAAACAAACAAAAAAACCCCCCTGTGTTGCTTACATTTTTTTGAGGGAATGCATATCAGTAATTCCAAAGCAAACCAAATCTCAACAAAATAGCATAGTCCTGTACTATTACTTAATGTACTGCATAATATAATATTACAATATATCTTTTTCTTTTTGGGTGTGGGGGTTATTTCATTGAAAGCCTGATAAAAGAGCCCTAATACATTCATTTTCAAGGAATCCCTGCAAAACTACTCTTCTAGTTAGTACAGATTTTTGTTGCCCATAAGCGAGACTGTTCTTTAACATGACCACTGTAATTCTTCTCTTTGGATTTTTATGCTGTGTATTATAACCTGGCTCGCAGTACAGCTACGGGCAGGTAAATATTCCATTATCTGCTTTGAATTTGGAGACATAGCTCTTAAGAAAATCAATGTTTGAGCCAGCGAAAAAGAAAAAAATGTGAATTTAAGCAGTTTGTTTCCTACTGTGAGTAACAACAGTGCATAAACTATTGTCTCCCCTTCCCACTTCTCCTCTATCTATCTTCAACTCCCTGCAGTTCATATTATCATTTCTCAATGGGCTACCATTGGCTTGTCAGAACTAATATTAAGATTCTTTTCTTTTACATGTTTGTCATAACTCTGCTTTTTGACACATACTGAACTGCAGAAAGGGTCAGCACATTTTGGGATTTTTTTCATCTTTTTGGTGCGAGGCACAGATGATTTAAATTTCAAGAATTATCAGGTGATAAACTGCCAATGAGCTATGGCTGGTCAAGAATATTATGGAAACTGTTCATTACCTTTCACTCTTGGGAAACTGAAGACCTAGTTACTGTGTTGAGACATGGTTTTTCAGCTTGCATTGCCTATGAATGAAAAAATGGATGACCCATAAATGTCAAACTGTGTTCTCTGTTTTTTGTTAGATTAGAAAATGATCATTTTAAAAACATAAACACAGGCCAGTGCAAACCCTTTTGTATTTATGAGAAAACGTCATAGCCAAAATGCTGTTCTCTGATACAACCCAAAATCAGTTTACAGCCTGCTTTTCAGACCTGTACATTTCTTAAATCAAATTGAGTAGCTTGAGGGTGATGAATTATATAATCCTTTGAAACTGCTACTGTTTTCATGTCAAGGCTGACACTGCACCGGTGCAAAGGGGAAGTTTATATTGCAAATCAGGGAGTCTGCTCTCATTTTGGTCTTTAATGTTCTCAGAAACATGGGCATTCATTCAGAAACAAACAGAAAAAGAATTGTTTGAAAAATAACAGATGGCAGCTCAGCTAACTTGCATGCAGAGGTCTGCTTTGCATTAGGTGCCTTATAAGAAACCCTCCAAAACTCTGAAGCTTATAATGGAAATTGGTGGAGAGGGGTGGGGATAGTAAAAAGTTGGAGTTTAGGGCAACCATCAAGAGGCATACCAGCAGCTCTCTGACAGGGCAGGGAAATTTGGTAACTACCTTTGGACAATTAATTTCCATGTCAATTTTGGGGAAATGGATGTTGCTATAGGTTCCTAAATTTTCAAAAGGCTCTCAAATATAAATACAATATAATACCTCCAGCATCCAGTGCAGTGCTCGGCTTTTTAATACAAAACGAATACGCCATAATTATATTCTGTTGCCTGCTCCTGTTTCAAAAATGTAATAGTCGTAAGCATTGTGTAAATTAGCATAGGGCAAAAATCTTACAATCCTTACTTAGACAAAATGTGCATTTAAATCATTAGGTGTTTTGCTTAAATAAAATAAAGGCAGATTCCGACCCATCCTGAAAGTATATTATTTTTCACATGGATCATATGTCATGGTAGCACTGCTATAACCTTATAGAGCCATTGTAAATTTGAACATGAGCTCAATGCCTCCAGAATCAATGGGTTAAATTCTGGTCCTGTTGAAATCACAGACTCGAGTAGGGCAGTATTTCATCAAATAGGACTTAAATGTCAGATGTAGAATAATTGTTTGAATAAAAGTAGTGTGAGTACAGATCTGTTATCTCACTTCAGATTTTCAGTTACTACAAGGGAATGGGAATCACTGACAAGGTCTAGAAAACCACCTTGTCCTTGTTTAAGTCCCTCTTTAACTCTCATCTTAGCTGTGATGCCTACAAATACTACCAGCTGACAGTGTATAGACAAGATGGCGGCCAAGCCTGCTGAGACTACTGAGTCTTATGCACAGTGTATTTGTTTTATTGGCATCTCGTTCTCCTAACTCTTTTGTTTATATCTTCTATCTATTGCATCTTGTCTTAATTCTCAAAAGTGAGCTCTCTAGGCCGGGCAGTGCCTTTTGTGTGGTTTTTTGTAGAGTTCCCAGCCCAGTGTAGTCCCAGGTCTAAAAGGAGCCTCTAATAACTTGTAATAATGCAAAAAATAATTTATAATTTTATAAGCTGGACAGTGATTATCATGTTAATTATTTATCTGCTTCTAGAAGAATCGAATCATTGCTCGATGTAGCAAAAAGAAATTAATTTTTTTCTGGGAATAATAGAAATAGATTTTTCCCTTATGAACTATTGCTAGCCAAGGCCAACCCAGTGGCCCCATTGTTAGGTTTTGTACATTGTCATCTAAGAGGTTTCCAGTCAGCTCTCTGTATCACTGTTTTGTTCCCTTACGGGACAGTTTGTACAAATTGTCCCTCTGAAATTAACAGGACTACTCACATATAAGTACTACACAACCTGAGTAAGGATTGCAGAATCCACCCCTGAACGGGATGGACTGGAAAGTGTACTCTGAAGGCACTGTATGTACCCATTCTGCTCTCTGGGGACCACACCAACTTGCCTCACTCTACACTGGCCTATCAATCTGGTTTAGGAGCAGCTTTCATGGATTTTGAGAATTCTGTCTGTGTCTTGTTTTCCTTCTTTTTCTATGCTTTTCCACTCCTATATCTTTCTAGTTCTCCCTCTGTCCTCTGTCCACTTGCCTTCTCTTCTCCTTTATTTATCATTTTTTTCTCCTTTCAAACTTTTCCTCCTTTTCTCTCTCCTGCCTTTTTTCTCCTTTCTGTTCCTTATCCCCCCAAGCTTTCTTCATGTTGATGCTCTGCAGAAGTGTACATTATATCTGATTGGAAATGCTTCATGAACACCTGTTCTTGTGACATTTTCACTGAGAAAGCATCCTGCAAATCTTGGGCAAACCAAGGAATCATGCAAGATTATCAATAAACAGCAGGAGAATTAAACAGGTAGATCAAATAATGATGTTCAAATGGAATCCATTTTCAGCCTTCATTACAGGATTCAAGCAGTGGGGAAATTTAAATAAGAATCATACAGCCATTTGAAATCTGCTTGCTGTAATGCATTTGGTTACAGCATTAAGAGGCTTCCACCTGTGCTCCTGTGGATGTTGAATAGTCTTCTTTGATGAAAATGGCTAATAAATATCCATGTATTCTCCTTTTATTATCTGCTGAAAGGACTGACTAGAATAGAAGCTGTTGGCTTCTTTTTCCATCCTGAACAATGGAAAAAAATAACAAAGCACCATGGGCTGGATTCCAAGCTAGTGAATATTGGCATACCCAATACAGTGGCATCAAGTTGTATCAGATGCTTTTGATATGTGCTATAAAGTGTGTACATTCAGTGCAGCAAAAATCAGCATGGTATATATGGAGAATTCAGTTAGTGACTCACCTCAGTTCGAGGAGCAATGTATGAGGGAGAGAAGAATAATTATATATAACTTGTGCTTTGTAGATTCAGATCAGAAGAATGGTAGGTTCCTTCTGTTCCAGCAACTTTATCATGAAACAGCACTGTCCACCCACGCAGCCTCATGAAATCAGCATCCACTGTTATATAGAAGAGAGAGTGGGCATTGGATCCCCCAGCTGTCTCCTTCACCACCATCCACCAGCAGTTGAAAAAGAACATTGTGGGAAGGTGGAAAAGGGAAACAGACTGATATACAAAAGTCAAATGAAATCAGACCAGTTTGGAGACTTCAGACCCAAAGAGCTAAACTGGGATTTGTCACAAACCTTAAGTTTCTAGTGTACCACTGCCAAGGAGCAGACTTGGAAACGTGTAATCTGATCCTCAATTCCCCATTTATGCCACCAGTGCCTGCATTATGACATGCAAGTTACGCTCCCTGCCGAACCAGTTTAGCAGCACTATCTGGCATACCTGTGATGGGGCGGCACAGCTAAGGCCCACCCATGTACACCCACTTTACATCTCTGCTACTGCATCCCCCCCGATTCCCTAACCTGCTGCCACTACCACTACCTGGGATAAAGATAGTGAGCACAGGGAATTAAGCTTCCAATTTTTACTCCCTTATTTCCCCGTGCAGGTGCACAGTAAAGGTCATAATTGGGCTTGTTATGAGTAAAGGGAGGGAAAAAGAGAGCCAGTTCTCCATTCCAGTATGTGCAGAGAAAATAAGGATTAACTTTACAAAGTTATTTTCCCCCTATTATTCTGGTTTAATCCTGTCCTTTTTTAAAAGGATTTTCGTAAGTGTGAAAAATGTATAATTTATTTTTAGAATTCTCCTCACCCCCTGTGGAGCCTCCCCATCATTTAGGATGTGCAAGATCTGCACAGAGAATTCAAAATACCATGCCATGAAAATAACATTGAAATATATTTTAAATGAAATATTATAAAAATTCATAAATAGTTGAAGCAGCCTTTCCTAGGTGCTGACAGAAATTAAAAATTAAAAATGCCTGTGGACAAAATACAGGCAGATGGATAGTAACAGTAAAGATTGTATGAGGAGGATGAGCTGAGCTGTAACTGGGTCTCTTTAAAAAAAGAAGCCACCTTCCATCCCAAAATCTCATCTTTCATTTAAAAAGACAATTAAGTTTCTAGGTCTCTTTTCCCCCAAGATATCTTGAAAAACATTAAATGAGTATAATTCGTGCCGTTATGTCTGCCTGAGCCTCCAGAGAGTCTGAAACAGTAACTCTGAGATGTGACATGCTTCATCTTTATCAGTGAATGAGGAGTTAACTCACAAACTTAAATGTCAACACTGTTAATTGATAAAAGAAGATTAGAAAGGGGCATATGGGCTATGTCTACACTTGTAAAATTAAGTTGACTCTGTTAAGTCGACTGAACAAGGTCGACTTTAAGTCGACTGAAAGTCGACCTTGTTAAGTCGACTTAACAGAGTGGCTAAACTTTAAGTCGACTTAAGTCTACCTTGTTGAGTTGACTTAACGGTAGACATAGCCATCCACACTGGCTTTAAGTCGACTTAATAAGGTCGACTTGGTGCTATTCCCCATCCACACTGGCTTTAAGTCAACTTAAGGCTTAAGTCGACCTTCAGAGGAGGTGTTATTAAGTTGACTTACGCTGTCGTAAAACCCTCCACCATTGTGAGGGCCCTGGGATATGACCTGCTAGAGTAGGATGGGTCTGGGTCGCTCTACCCCATGCTGCCAGCGCCATCACTGTAGTGGCCCTGGTAGCCTACACACTTTAGGTTGAATGGACTGGGTTTGTCTGCTGTCTGCCCATCCAGAAACTTAGACTGCTCTCCTTCCTACAGCAAGCAACAGGGTTTGGTGATATAGAAGACCTGCCAGCTCTCCATCTTCTCTCTATTCCCTACTGTACTAGCCAACAGCTCTTTCAGCCCCCATTCACATAACCATCAGAAACATGAGGCGCAGGCATCGCCATCAGACCTCAGACTATTGATATCACAATGCACATCTAAATTTCTTTGGATAACAGCTATTCTGATCATCTGACCTCCTTCCTTCCTTCCTTCCTTCCTTCCTTGCTGCACATTTTATCTCATTTCTCACCTATCACCAAAACCACACACACCTTGGAATGATCATTAGGCCCTTTAGTTATCCTGACAGTGTAGCTTGTATGTTGTATTCCTTCTCCTGCTACTTTTTCTCTCTCTTTTCATCCATTTAGATTGTAAGCCTTTTGGAGCAGGGATTATCCTTTATTGTGCGTTTGTACAGTGGCTGGCCTAATGTAGTCAGATCCAATGAGGGGGTCTCTGCGTAACAGATTATCTAATAAAAATATGTCTATGGCTTTTCAGCCTGAAATGTTGTATTCTGCACTAGCCACACACAGTGGAAGATTCTTATTGAAAACTGTACTAAGGGAGACAACAGAGTCCTGTGGCACTTTTTAGTCTTTAAAAGTGCCACAGGACTCTGTTGTCTTTCTATAATAGACTAACACGGCTACCCCTTTGGAATGTACTAAGGAAGTTACAGACGTAAACCATGTTATTATGAAGCTAAATATAAATAGTGGAACAGTAAGCATTTAAATATATAGCTCTTTATATATTTTTTAAAGCATACACTGGGAGGTGGCCATCCTAATTATTAAGTGGACAAGCCACCAGTTGTTAGCCAAATGCATATTTTTAACATGAGCACAGAAATATTCTCCTCAGCAACTGCCTCTAATTAACTCAGAAGCATTAGCAGCCCCTTTCGATATTTTATTGTCAGTTAGCAAATCCCACAGACCCTTGCAACATTGTTCCATGAGGCCAGATCCTTATGGCATTACCTAAATTGTGACACCTTACTCTACAAGTAATCCCACTGAAGTAAGGGTATCAGAATCTGGTCCATGATTTGCATTGTTTGTGAAGTGATCATTGATGGTAGTTTACACCAGCAGACTCTGTGTCCACTTTAGAAGGGTAAGTCTCTTCCCTGAAAGGCATGCTTACATTTTCTATACCTAATATTTTTATCTAGCTCATATCTGTATTTCACAGATGATAGTTTTTTAAAAGTAGGTAAGAACTAGTGTATTATTTTTCCCAGATAAGCTCTTTTTATAATCAGTGGAAATGTGGATAAGCAAAATTTTAACGTAGTGTGGATCTTGATTTTTCACTTGTTTTGTTCTTTCTTTTTTCCACAGTCAGCATACTGAAAAATCAGATGCCTTAACTAAGTCGGGTTTCAGTACTGTTTGGTTGTCATCACATGTTTTTCGCATGTTATAAAGCTGATGATCTAGCATCATTTTGTAGGAAGACTAAAAAATAATACTCTCCTCAATTTCAGAACCACTGACTAGATTAAATATTGTTACTTTCCAAAGAATACATTGAATTTAAAAAACCAAACAAACCCCTACAAATATGTTCATTGTGCAGGTCACTGCAAAATCCATGAAATGCAAGAAGGTGAGACAGACAGGCTTAACGCCGATCCTCTCATCCAGGGATTCCTATATGGTAGTTTGGTTTGGATCTGATATTGGTTCTCTGAGAATATGGCAATCTATAATAGAATTACGTGCATGATGATTGTGATGTGTACCATTTACATGCAACATACCATGTGTATCCAGTCCTATATCCATTTCATAATGTAGGGTAGTCAAAGGATTAAATTTTGATTTCAGGTGTGTGCATTGTAAATGTAATCCATTGGGAACCAGCAAGGTTCAATGGTCTTTCCTTCCCTTACTGTGGTTCTTTTAGATTAATAAACTGGGCTGTAATTACAATGACACATTTTCTTTTCCCTTACTTCATCAACCTCATCTTCTGACCTTCTCCCTCCCTGCCGTTTAACACCTGCCATTCAAAACAAAACTTCAGATGAAAAGAAGCAGCCAAAAAACCCCATCATCACCCTGACAGTGAAGAGTCAGTGTAAAAACTTGTCTTCGGAGATTATAAGAACTGTGAACACATGGATGGCGACAAAAATGTCAAAAGCAAATGTTTCAATGAATTGAAACAAAATAAAAAAGCCCACAACTACCACAATTTGCATAAACCACAATTAATTTTAATTTATTTTTAGAGCTGTTCAAAGTAATGACAAACTCATTATTTAATTGCTTTTGCCTCTTTTTTTTTTTTCTGTGTGCTGGTTGTCGTGGGCAGTTTGTCATATTCTCAGATTTATTTTTCAAATTATTTGCCAAATGCTTCCTGAGAACAATTTTTGGCTTATACCTTTTTCACAAGAGAATCACTGTGAACATTCAGAATTCAAAACTGAGCTTAGTTTTAGATAAATTGATCATATAGTATTGTTTCTAAGAAAAACACATCAAATCAGGGAACAGTAACAGATCTCTTATGTGTATAATACGAATTCAGAATTCACTTTTAGCATTCTCCAATATTTTTTTTTAAATTCTCTTTTTCCATTAATATTGCTGCTAGTAAACTAATTTGCTAGTATCTTTGTGGGAAATACTTGATGCAAATGCATTTAAAAACTGGATATTTAAAGAAAAAATGCAATATTTTTCCAAATGGGCTGAACTGATAGGAAGATTTTTGGATGATATCAGAAGCTGTTTAATTTTTATTTTTTTTAAAGCAAATAAATCCGGGAAAGTAGTACTAAATTTGTTACTTGATTCAGAAAAGCATTAATACATGCACTTTAACTTAAACTCTTTTTCATTGTTCCTTCAAATAGGGATGCTTTGCTGAATTCAATTCTTATTATGGAACGGAGCTTTTCAAACTATACCCAAATGATTAGTCATCCTATCACAGATGTACATTGCTGTTCTGAGAAGTGCATCACAGATTCAGAGTAATGCATCTATCCCAACATAGATTCATGCATAAATTATGATTGGCATATTAATTTCTTTTAAATCAAATATACATTGGGTTAATTTGTTGTTTGAAAAATTGCTAACTTAGGTATAATAAAAAAGTAGAGAAAACTATGAGAGAGCTGATGATAGTGGAATTTGTATTTTGGGGCTGTCCAAGGCATAGCTCTTACAAACACAGTTATAGGAGATCTGAAAATACATGAAGGAATTGTGTCAACTCTCCTCCTTCTCCTCTCTCTCACTCTCATTAACTGCAAATTTTTGTGAGTAACATAATTTTACATTGGAAAAGACTCCATTTGACTTCGAGGGAGTTGAATCAGTCCCTAAATCCATAATTATTTGAATACCAGTATGATTTACCCAGCTGCCTAAGAAACTTAGCTGCCCATCTCAAATCTTCATGCTGACTAAAAAGTACTTCATGCAAATTCTGCTGGAATTTATTGGGCATAATTCTGAATTCTCTTACACTAGTGTAAGTCAGGAGCAAATCCATTGTAATGAACTATTTTCCTCCTGTGGCCATGAGAGTGAGATCACCATTTGGCCCAATGAAAGGGCTATATATTGAATTCTTGCAGAATCAGGCCCAGATAGAGGACCTTGATAACACTTTTCAATAAACAGCACTCAGAATTAAGGGCCAGGCTCTGTTCTCATTTGCATACATGCAACCCCAGTGAAACTACTGAGATATTATTTCTGTGATTTATTCCAAAGCTGTCCATAGCATTTAGATGTCTGGGTCCCATTAAAGTAACTTCACATAGATTCCAAAGCTAGAAGGTTGTGATCACTTCATCTGACCTATATAACACAAGCCATAGAACTAGGTGGCTTTCAAAATCTCAGTCTGTAAGGATGAGTAAAGGCAGAATTTGATCTTAAAAATGTTGCATCCAAGAAGATATTCTAGAAGTATGTATTAGTTCTGTATATATGATTGTTTTCCCACCTCGGAAAGATAGATTATGCTATCACTGGCTTCATGAGAAGTAAAGCAATCACCATTTTCTCAGCAAAGAATTGTAGCAAGCTTTTAGCTCTTGGATATGCTATTCTCTATTGATATTATGAAAATAAGGATGGAAAACTCATTTGCAATATACTTTTGGCAGAGCTAATAGTATTAAAAACATTTAACCAGTGCATGCCACTGAAGATATCTTACACTGAAAAGACTTTTCTGTATTCAGTGCTTTTTTTGGTTTTTAAAAGGTGCCCGTATTCGGCCATGGACCTGGGGCCGCTGGCGACGGTGGCAGGAGCCAGGGCGCATCACTGTAAAAAAAAAAAAAAAAAAAAAAAAGAGGTGCCGGTACTCAGTACCCCTGAGTACCATCACACAAAAAAAATCTGTATCTAGTGCATTTTTCATTAGTGCCTATTAAAATGCAAGAAGCATCTATCATAACCATTCTAAATGCTTAGCTACTTATTACCAAAACACCAGAACTGTTTCTGAATTATCTTTTCTTGACAATGACCTTAATAAATCATATTCAGGTAGTTGTTAGGGTTGCCATCCAAGCACAGTTCTTTTTGCTTGACATGTTGAGATACTAACATATCATCCCTTGCAGCTGATTTCTAGACCTCTGTTCATAAGACAAGTTACTTCAAGGAGGTATTCTACATTTAACTTGAGACATGAGGAGGTTGGCTAACACTTGGCTTTTTTAAAGTCCAATCACTACAATAAGTGTGCGAAGGGATAAATGCTTTCTCCGCCAGTGGTATTTGGTCTATTCAGTACTGAAGAAAAAGGCAGAAGGTGAAGACAAGGACACGGGATCAGAAATGATTGTTAAAAAAAATCAGTGTGTGTGATGCGCTTAGCTCAATTTTGTTTTCTTCTGATTAAGACTAAATTTTATTTCTTTATGCACTGTAAAGATTACAATTTTACCTCTGTCAATGAAACACGTAAATTGAAAAGTGCCATTTGGCACTATTCAATCACTTATATTTATGCAGTTCCTTTTTGTTTATGCATCTTTAAAACCACGTCAGAAAAATGGCAAAATCTGTTTGGAAAGGAAAGACTAAATGGGTAAGTCAACAATTCCAAATTAAACCAGATGCCATAAGGTGTACTTATCTATGGAGAGAATAGATGATGTAGATGAGGAGCATAGTATCGTTATTACAGGCCAAAGAGTTTGTATTACCGAAATTATAAAAATACGGCTCTGACTGTATATGCTAATTATTTAGTTGACCATGTCTATAAGTTACCAATAATATTCAAACTCTCCATGCAGTGTTTTTTACAAGATTGCATTATGTTTATAATGAATAGGCTGTGTCTTTGGAGAGAACAATGGGGGAACTGTACACCAAAAGTGGCCCCAAACTGGGGTAATTTTTCATAAATCTCTAGCCATGGCATTCTGAAGATGCTAAATATGGTTTTAAGAACCAGCTGATAAACTAGTCAGCCAGGCTAACTGGAAGAGACAAAAGTGTGGATGTTTGACACTCAGAACTGACACAAGTATATGCTAGGAGGTGCTACTGAAAAGGTGAGGATGGAAATTTTTAGCAAGGAAGCTAAACTGGCTTTTCAAAACTAAAAATACTGCAATTCCTTATGGTGTCCAATGATACCACCTATACTCCATACAAGAGAAAATAAATGATGAAAGAGAATTCTTGAGAGTCTAAACCAATTCCATCCTACTATCCAGCATTCAGTTTAAAAATTAATTCTGCCATTCCATATTTTAATTTTATACAGGCATAAAATAGACAAAGCAACAGTTTTTCCTGGAATCAAAAGAGAGAGTCAAGTAGTGTCTGCATGAAAATGATAGTCCAGTCTTTATTGCAAAATGGAATTCACAAGTGGATCCATATAAATATTGAGAGAGTGAGACCCTTGGCAGAATCTTGAGTAATACTTCAGTTAATGGTGGCTTCACTTGAGTATTATTAGCATGTTTATGCTAAAAGTGGCAAGTCTTAAACAAACCTTAAAGTTATCTCAAAAGCTTGACTCAGAATAATTTCACAGTGAAAAGACCTCATATAAGGAGCAAGAACACACCAATTACAGTTCTTTGGTGAGAAAACACTTGAAGATAACTTCAAATATGCTCAGCAAATTTAGATTTAATAAAAAGCCAAAATTAAATACAGTCACAATTTGTTATGAAAGAAATGTCTGTGACAGCTGAACACCTATTAGTAGTTAGCTGCATTCTTTATAGAATGTCTTAATCATATGGCATAATAAGTTTGAAGGCTAGCTGGATACAGTAGAAAAATTCTCAAATCAATTGATATATAGATCAGCTGCCTAGGTGAGACAGTAGTAGGTATGGCATCCATTATCCCCTAACTTCCCTAGAAGTCAGCCACATAAACTTGAAAAGCATTTAATAATCTATTAACAGTCTAGAAAAGCTTGGTTATTTTTTCTTTATCAGAATGTTGTTAAAAATAAACTCATGTTTACACTTAATATTTTCTCCTATGGCTGTATTGGAACTGATCTGGTCCTTTCAAATCTCATAGTTAATAGTCAGTTCAGATGTCTCCAGCTGTCTTCTTGTGGTTGGGTACCTTTCATTCCCTGCTTATGAAAGGTGGAGACCAGGAATACCTTAAGTCCTGGACACAGATTGGTGACACTTAACCAATTATGCTGCAAATTTGAAGATGTTATAAACCAGTTCACAAACTAAGGATCAAGTTACATGAAATGATAATGACGCTGCCGAGGATCAAACTGAGAGTAAGAATGAAACAGCATAATTGTATGGGGTAAATGAAGAGGATTTTTTTTTTTAATAGCTGGAACCAGTAAATGAGAAATCGTGAGTATTCTGAGATAATTTCAAAGCACAGATCCAAAGAAACACAGAATTTCTTTGGATTTGTACCTTGAAGTCTGCCTTCATGCAAGTCAGAGAATTAGGGCTTCTGAAATCATTGAAATCAATGGGAGCATTGGGTTTGGAAGAAAACAATCAGGTTCATAAGTATTGAAAATGCTCTCAAATGTACAAGTTAAAGGAACCTCAGATGACTCCTCTATATGTGGAAGCCTTCGAGAATAAGCAGTCTTCTTAAATTATACGTGAATCAATCCATACAGTGAATAAAAATAAAAGCATATAAGCAATGTAATGAACCATTACAAATCTCTGAACATTATTATCTGTCTACCTTGTAGCTAGGCAAACTTTTGTAATCCAGTGTGTTCACTTAAAAACAAAACATACTTTAAAGTCCAGTTCTGAGAATGAACTTCAAGGAGATTTAGCTGGTTGCATGTATTAAATCAGATGTACCTTGGGATGAAGACACCTATAAATTTGGCGGGAGAGAGGTTATTTTCTTAAAATAAAGTCACAGTCCAAATTTTTTCCTTTCTTTACTAATATCAGTTTTCTCAATCTGCTTATTCTTAAACATAATGTGCAAGATACGATGGTAAAATGAAGTATTTTAAATGTTTTGTTAGTCCTTTTATTCATATTCATTTTTACTTAAGTATAAATTTAATGGTGTTTCAAGAAAGAGAAATTATGCATAAACAATACTATTATTTTTAATTGTAGTTCCTTACAAAGTGCTTTACTTCTGAATTAGAATGATCTTGGTTTGACATAAATGGGCACACTCAATATCAAAGCCATGAAGGCTTAATATTTTCTCAAAATATTACATTAGCATTTATTTCTTTATGGTTCCCAACTGTAATCTAACCAAACTGACTCTGATTCTCTTCCAAAATGATTTGCAGCCTTTCTTAACAAGATAAAGGCTTTATCAGCCTTTGCAGCAGAAGTCAATGTAACTTTTGACTTTTTTGACTAATGTGGTTAACCTAAGGAAGGGTAAGTCAACCTACAGACTGCCATGTCCACATTGGGTGCTTATTAAGTCAACTTAAGTGCTTCCTTAAGTCAACTTAATAACACTACCTCTTAAGTTCGATTTAAGCTTAAACTTAAATCGACCTTATTAAGTCGACTTAAGCCAGTGTAGACAGGGAAAGCCCTTAAGTTGTCCTAATTGGCCTTCAGGCCCTCTCTCAGGGCTACCCACAATGCAGCACTCCTCCGTAGACCTAGCACCTGCCAGTGTGGATGCAGGCAGTCAATAGTGGACTCTCTTAAAGTTGACCTTGTTAAGTCGACTCAACAGAGCCTCCAGTGTAGACATACACTAAGAGAGCTATTTTCTCAACTCCCTTGAGTTGGGAGGGGACAGGTTGGTCTTTCTAGAACTTTATGCACTGCAGGCAGCGACATTACAAAAGAGTTTAGCTAGAGAGGACAATATGTAAGGGATAGAAGCTGCCAGAAGAACCATTCTCCATTTCCTTGAGAGCTAGAGTAGTCTTCAGGCAGGATCTACAAATCAAATACAGGCATTATATGGTTCTGTCTATTTGCTTCAGTATTTTGTCTTATATCAGTAGCCATCCCAGCATTAGTGGGGAATCTCTGAATGAAAATTTATTTGATCTGAAAATATCCAAGCCAGTAAAAGGAAGCAGGGACTTGAACTCAGGCCTTGTCTTATGTGAGCATCTCATGGAAACAAGGGGTAATATCTTGACCTTGTTAAAGTCAATGGCGAAACTCTTATTGACTGCAACGGAGAGACCACAATTTCATCCCGTGTGTCTTTATCGCCATACATAGTTACAGGAGTAAATTCACGAAGGCCAAATTTTGTCTTCCAAATATTTGGAATCTGTATTATTTTTAATTTATATTTGAATATTTTTTAAAATACATGGAAATAATTGAAAATTGTAGCAAAGTGCTTTAAAAAGTTAATTTCAATAAAATGCATGGCTCTCTTTCAAACTGTACAACTTTTAATGTACTTTTCTGAATAGCCCATCCATCCTTATTGCTAACTGGTTGGAAAGGTACTAGTTCTATCTTATTTCACTTACACGTGGTATTTGGAACTGTCATTGTATATAAAATCAACATTCATAAGGTTAAAAACTTTCAGACTCTTCTATAAAGAGAGAAGTTTTCTACCCTCTTGAGGAATAAATTAATGAAATTAAACTCCTCATGATGGGTTGTCTGCTTTTACCTCTTTAGTCCCTGATTTTGCAAAATGATATGCATGCGCAAACCTCTACTGTTTTGTAGAACTCCACTGAAATCAGTTGGTACTGAACATAAGTTTTTAGAACCTGAGATACTATCATTAGATCAATCTGACCAGAATAGCTTATATAACATAAAGAAAATAGCTATTCTGAATGAATAAACTGCAATAAAAAAGATTAGGACAAGAAATAAGAGGGAGATTGTCATCCTGAAACCTACTCAATTAAAAAAAAAAAAAAAAAAGCTCTTAGCAGCTTCTGTTACTATACTGGAAACTGCTGGGCAAATTTTTGTAATTTTCAATAACACTTTCCTATATTACAAAAATAATCTCCTATTTTGCTGTGTAATCCAGACACATAAAATGGGAAATAGACTTGCTGATTTACTATAAAGTAGAGCTAGCTGGGAGTTTTCCAATAAAATTATTTTTTGCCTGATAATGAGGTTTGCAAAATCAGAATTTTGCCATGGAAAAAATTCCAGTTTAAGTATTTTTCCATGAGGAAAAAGTTTTTCCATGAGGAAAATCAAAATCAAATTTTTCCATGAGGAAAATCAAAATCAAAATGGGTCAACCTGAATTCAAAATATTTCCATTCATAAAACCAAATAAAAATGTTTTGGTTTAGGTCAGTTTAACATTAATCTATGACCACCTGAGCTGCTGCAATAACTCATTGAGTTGAAATTTAGGTACCTTCAGCGTCTATTCTTCTCTATGGGTTGGGCCCTCTGGCTGGTCTCATGAGGCATACTGGAATGCAGGATGGGTGCCAGAGCAAGGGAGTCAAAGTCCATAGGAGAGAATGGGCTTATGAGCTCCTGACTTACAGATCACATTAGGCACAGCTGCAGTGTAGGTGGATGCCATTTTATGCTGAAACAAAGCATTTTGATTTAAGAATGTCAAAATATCTTATTTTGATTTTGGAATGTCCAACAGAATGTTTCAACACATCCAAAACAACATTTGTTCAAGTTCCAAAGGGCTAGCCGTGTTAGTCCTGTTCAACAAAACAAACAAGGAGTCCTATGGCACTTTTAAAGACAAACAAATTTATTTATCACGTGAGCTTTCATGGGAGAAAATCCCACTTCTTTTTTTATCTGGATCCAAGACAAAAGCAATAATTGAAATATCATAATTTCCCAGGAGCTTGAAATCCCACTTTGAACCAGCCATGCAATGCAACTCTCTATGAAAAGTGACCCCTGGAGGAAAACAGGGATGGCAAAGGTTAATCACTTTCCAAATCCCATGCCAACAAAGACACTTAAGACTTGAGTAATGATTAAATTGTACAGATTTGTGTGATATAGACCATGCAGAAATGTCCAGAAGCATAGGGAAATACAGGTTTTTTAAAAAATTATTATTATTTGCATTACATTAGTGCTTACAGGCCCCAACCAAGATTGGAACCCCACTGGAAAAGGGACTGTACCAAGTAAGAAATATTCCCTTCCTGAGGTTGTTACAACCTAAATAGACAAGGTAGGCAAAGGGTGGGAGAATGGAATTATTACTTTAGTTTGGGAATGAGGAACTAAAGCACGCGCAGGCTATGATTTGCCCAAGGTCACACAGGAAGTCTGTAGCAGAGTAGGGAATGGAGCCTAAATCTCCTGAGTCCTAATCCCATGCCTTATCTGCAAGACCATCCCTTGTTTGAGTTATCAAGCTCGACAGATTTTCTAATAATTAGAAAACACAGAATAATGAGTTATAAAAGCAAGTATTCAATGCTTAGGGATTGTGACTTCATTGGTCTTTGCTTTATGACTGTAGGGCAGTTTTAAAAAACCTTTAATGCTTTCAGCACACATACGGATATTTGTGTTCCGTGGAGAATGGCGTGAAATAGAAACTGACCTCTTTCTATTAATTCAGAGACTAATTTGACTGCTGTTCATAGCTTTCAAACATTGTTCTCATTACGCAGTGTCTAAAAGGAGGAGAATGTACTTCTCCCTAGAGCTATTTGAAGGCCACTTTCTTATTAAAAAATAAAATAAAAAGCTAATTCCAAATAAGTTGTTAAAATACCATTGATACATCTGTGACATGGCTTCGGGGATTGATAATATAATAAAAAGCCTATTTTATTTATTGTATTGTATGGTTTGTGATGGTATTTATGTATTGCATTTACTGTTGAACACTGACCATGGGCTCAGAGCGTTCCAGATCCTGAAATATTCAAGGTCCGGAGAAGTTCACAATCACAGAAAGAGGCTGATAGTTAAAAGCCAACTCAGGTAATCAGTTTCTGAAATTTGTAGCTATTATTTACAATGTACTGTATTTATTTGTTGATTTTACAGTGGATTTTAAGAGGCTTACTTGAATCAAGTTCCCTTAGCATCTTTAAAGATTTAATCCTCTCTAATCTCTTTGGAGGCCTCAGTTCACTTTCTGGTGGATGGGCTTCCATGACACAACACAACTATTATTACCAGCACCTTTTTGGCAATCTTAGGAGAGAAATGAATGAGTACCAGATTAGCATTAAATCAAGTCCTTCCAGGCTGTTGTGCAAGGAGTGATCATTTTCAGTGCTGCATGAAAAAGGCATAGGGTCTTCACTTGGATTGCTGAAGCATTGGGGTGAAATGACCTGAGTGGATCAAGTCCCTTGATTGCATAAGTATGGCATGTTATATTGCGGATAATGTTTATCAGATTAATTAATTATATGACCCCATTAATGTAGTATCTGAATGCCAAACAAACATTAATGGAAATATGTCCTCACAACATAGGTAATGAGGCATTTCCTCTATTCACTGTCCCCAACAGCAAAACAGCTTTGCTGTAGGGCACTGATTTACCAGTGTGGGAGGCAAAAAGAAGGAAGACAGTGTTGGCTTGGTGAAAGGGTGTATCAAGCAGCCCAGTTGGTTGGACTGGCAGATGAAATGAGTGAGAGCACGAATATATGAGTGTGACAAGTGGGAAGGAAAAAAAAGATAGCAAGCTTGGAGGAGGAGACAACAGACACACACACAAAAAAAAAGCAGACCTAGAAATTAAGAAGTAAGAATAGGGAACAGAAAGAAAGAAGCATAAAGGTAGTCAGACAGGAAGTCAAAGGTAACCCATAGATTACAGGTCAGTAAAACAGGGAGGATGATGATGGTTCAACAGTGACAGAGAATGAAGGTGTGGAGAGGATACAGGTGTGGCAATTATCTGCAATATTCTAGACAATCCTTATTGAATTAAGTTTAATTTACACATCATTGTGGACCAGGGGTTGTATGGAATGACATGGGGAACAGAAACCAAAACCCTCTAGGAAATAAGAACAGTGGTGGATTGGAGTGGTTAAGCAAATTCACTCAGTGATAACACCTCCAGACAGCTACTGCCACCTGGAGAAATGCTCCCTGATAATAGTTCAGACTGGATTGTCCAGGGACAAGCAGACAAAAGAATTTAGCATGAGTTTAAAATGACTCTGAGTCTTCTTTCTGATCTAACAAGTGGGCAGACTGTTCTGCCCAGGAAGGCTCCAAGAAGAGGTCGAAAGAATTTGGACCTGTCTATGTACATGTTTTGAACTAATGGATGTTATGAACTTGTGACCAAAGGAAAACCTCTGTGTGGTATTTGAAGGCCTGGTCACCAGACAGAGCCCTTGTTGGAGCTGGAATAATCTCTGATAAGCTTATTAGCATGTGTGGAGGTGTTTTTAATGGTTTCTCTGTAGAGCTTTTATCTTCAGGAAAAAAATGTACTTGCTTAGAAAGAGTTATGTGGTAGCTTAACCGTAGCAATTATGCTTTGAGAAGAGAAGTAAAGCAGACTGGTTTACACAACCTGGCTTTGCTGGAGAGGTCACAATACAGGAGGGAGCTGTGGAGTCTGGAAATCCTGCAGTCAGGAGAGAGAGAGAGAGAGAGAGAGAGAGAGAGAGAGAGAGAGATGGACCTCCAGCCAAAAGAGATGATGACTGTGGGACCAATGGCCTAGGAAGTGTGCTCTTGCTGGACCATTGAAGAGGAATATTGATATAATTGGCCTACACTGTGACAAGGATTTCAGAGGAATGATGAGGCATTCCATTCTGGCCATCTTAAATTTAAATTGGCAATGAGAAATCCTAGAGGATATGTTGTGGAAAGAGAGAGTCCAATACTGGGTGGGGGGTTGAGGTCAGGATTGGACAGGTATATCCACGAATCACTTTTTAAAACAATAAAAAAATTATGGCACCTATATCTAAATAATATATAGCTATATTCTCACTGAATGTCCCACAAATGTGTGTGGATTCATTTCTCCTGGTAAAGCCTGATTTAGGGACCTCAGATCAGATAATTGCACATGCATAAACATAGACAGGTGTACAATTACCCTATTTGCACATGCAAATGTGGAATTAATTCTGGTGCACCCATTAAATCTGACTCATTAATCATGTAAACTTTCATTACTGGACAACTACAGTTTAACAAGATACCAAATCTTTAAAGACTACATTTAAAGGAAACCCAATACAGTGTCCACTCTAAATTTTAATAGACATCCCTAGTGGACTATTCCCTAGATGTGTATCTATGGGTATGTGAGAGAGATGGACTGATTACTGGAAAGAGGGAGGAAGCTGTTGATTAATCTCAGAATAATGAGAGCCTATGAAAGAAGCAGGAGATTATGCAATTGGAATGATTAAGACCCGTACACAATATTAGCACAACATGGTAGGTTAACAGCGCTAATCTCCCTATGCTGGCAGCTACTCTGGGAGGTCTTTCCTTGTTCTAAAAAATAACAAAAACACCCCAACCTAAAATACTTAACTTAACTTGCCATAAAAACTTTGTAATAAAGCTATTGTAGGATGTAGGATCCATCACTTTAGATTACTGATTTACATGTGATATTTGCTACCATCTGACAAATACATGGTTCTTGTCCAAATTGCTGTTTGATTCTGTTAGTAAGAAAATCTGCTTGACAGTATTTCTTTAGCTTGAAACAAGATATACTTGAGCTATGTTTCACTTGCTAATCATCTTTAAATCCAGGACAGATGTACTTCATTGACTGCAGTGTAGACTTACTCTGTGTCCCAACCCAATATAGGAGGACACTAGGAATAAGAGGCTCCAGTTGAAATCCTGACTCCGCTGAAGTCAATGGGAGTTTTCCTATTGATTTCACCATCCATATGTAGCAACTCTGTGGTGTCTGTGATGGAGACTACAAATTACTGCTGATTGTCGTGGCTGATTTTGTGATGTGAAAGTTTTTCTCCTACAAAGCTAAATTAAGACCACGAGCTCATTTTAGAACCCACTGAACAACTCTCAGATTACTTTTGTGTGGGCTTGATACATTTTTATACCATTATCAATCCCCTGAACCATTCAGTATCTCTTTTAGAGTGTGTATTTCATCTGCCTCACTTTCAACATCTGACAAATTTCAATTTCCATCTATACTTATCGTACTGAATACTCCAAAAAAATCTGGTTTGGTTTTTTCTATGTATTTCGTTGTGAGCAAATTAAATTTAGCAGGAAACAGCAGTTATTCTCTTTTCCTCAAACAGCTAGATTTTAGGGTTTGGGGGGTTAACTAAGGTGGGCAAAATCAAAAGCTAATTGTTTGAGGCTAAGTGAATTAATTTGTTTTAAAAAATGATTCTCGTTCCTTCAAATAGTTTGCTTAGCAGGATTTAGATCTGGGAAGACAAGACAGTAAGTGATTGTGATGCTGTGTCCAGACTGGAACATTTCAGGCTCCTGGACCCAGGTCAGAATTTTCAAACATAAGGTGTAATATTAGACAATCAAATCCCAATTTAGGCATCTAAATTTAGGCATCTGATCAGAGGCCTTAGACACCTGTAGGTCTTGTTGAAATTAATAGAGGAGTATGGATCCCATGTTAATATATTTTTAGCTTGCAAATGTGGTTTTTTATGTAAAACTGCAATTGCAAAATTTGTGCATGTGTATTTTGTTTCTAAAAAGCTTGCATTTGCCTGTGCAAAGAGATGAATATGCAAACAATTCTATGTATTCTACATGCAAATGCATATCTTACACACACAAGTACATGACCAAATTTGTGGGAGCCACAAGGTACCTATATTTGATAATTTGGCCCTATTTATTCAGTATAAGTGCCCATGAAATATAGCAGTTAAGACTGCAGAAGTTTGAAATAGAGCCAACTATAGCATAGCTCAGACTAAATTCTAGCTAAGGGAACAGAAGTTTAGAGTTGTGTGAAAACCAGTTTTCAGTTCAGTGACTAAAAAATTGGGAGGGGGGAATCATTATGGGTTGACCCAGAATGCCCTCCTGACCCTCCAGAAAAACAAAGGCTAAGTGGAGGGAAAGCAGGCTAGCTTAAAAGTTTAGTTTCATTTTCATGATTTATTTAAATGTTATGACTTTTTTTAAAATAAAGTAGAGTGAAATTCCAAAATGTCTTTCCAAAAGGAAAAGTCAAAATGTTTTGTTTTGGAAATGCCAAAATAAACCATATTGACAGTTCTTTGTTTTTTTTTTTTTTTTCCCCTGACACAATTCAATAAAATCTACCAGAATTTGCTGATTGTTTTGGTGGACCCAAATCTGTGTTTTTGGGAGAAAAAAAGTGTGAGAAACTTTACCAAGCTCTACAGGTACTTCTTCAATGTGTACATCTATGCAGGTCATTGCCTATCTTTGCCCCAAAAAGGAAAGCTTTAATATATGCTTGACTTGAGATATTAGTAGCTCAGAGAATCAATGGTTCAGGGATAGGAATTCTGGATATGTGATGCATTAAAAATAAACTGAGCAGAATCCAGGAAGAGGGCAGAAAAGAACTTCAGGAGAAGAACATGAGCTAAATAGACAAGACTCCCTAGCTGGAGCTGTAACAGATTTTGGTCCTTTTGGGGCTGGGCACTGAGAGGGACCTGTAACACACAACTGATCACTTTGATAAATTGGCAGTGAAATTCCATTAGTGTTGCCTCCCTCTGGCCTCAGTTCTGAAGTCAAATTACCTCTGCTTTTCAGAGTTGCTTCTTTTTTTTTTTTTTTTTTTTTGTTCACCCCTGTCATCAGTGAAGCCACTTAGCTCTTGGGAAATGGTTCTGTGTCAGCCAACATTGCAACCATCACAAAAAAAATTCCATGGATAGCAGTGGTACAGATCATCCCTCCTGTCAGAGGAAATCTCTGCAAAGACTGCCCTCTACTATGGATGTCCCAAAACCTCAAGTAGAACTATGAAAAATAGATAATACAACCACAGGCTGTATTTTCTTTTTTAACTGATTTCCACTATACCAGAGAAGTGACAATGTGCACCCAATGGCATATTGGGCTGCATCAGTAGGAATGTTGCCAGCAGATCGAGGGATGTGATTATTCCCCTCTATTCAGCACTGATGAGGCCGCATCTGGAATACTGTGTCCAGTTTTGGGCTCCCCACTACAGAAAGGATGTGGACAAATTAGAAAGAGTCTGGCAGAGGGCAACGAAAATGGTTAGGGGGCTGGGGCACATGACTTACAAGGAGAGACTGAAGGAGCTAGGCTTATTTAATCTACGGAAGAGAAGACTGAGGGGGTATTTGATAGCAGCCTTCAATTACTTGAAGGGGTGCTCCAAAGAGGAGGGAGCTAGGCTGTTCTTGGTAGTAACAGAGGACAGAACAAGGAGCAATGGTTTCAAATTATATCTGGGGACCTCGAGATTGGATATTAGGAAAAACTTTCTCACTAGGAGGGTGGTGAAGCATTGGAATGGGTTATCTAGGGAGGTGGTGGAATCTCCATCTTTGGAGATATTTAAGGTCCCGTTAGACAATACCCTGGCTGGAATGATTTAGTGGGAGTGGTCCTGCTTTTAGCAGGGGGTTGAACTAGATGACCTCATGAGGTCCCTTCCAGCCCTATGATTCTATGATCTCTGCCTTTGCCCTGTACCCAGTCTGCTGAGTCTCAATCCCCTCCCACAGTGCTGGATCTGGACTGTGTAGGCAAGCTTCCAATGTTGTTGCAGCTTAAAGGCAAGAGGGAGGAAGTAACAGTGACCTTATAGACTCATAGACTTTAAGGTCAGAAGGGACCAGTACGATCATCTAATCTGATCTCCTGCAAAATGCAGGCCTCAAAACCTCACCCACCCACTCCATCAATAGGCCACTAACCTATGACTGAGTTATTTACCTCCTTAAATCATGATTTAAGGACTTTAAGATACAGAGAATTCACCTGTAGGTGAGCCATGTCCTGTGCTACAGAGGAAGGCGAAACCCCCCCAGAGCCCATTATGTAGGTTCTTTTCACAACTGGAAACATAAGGGAAGGTGGTCTCTTCTCAAAAGAGAGGATAATTTGTTAATTAAAATTTAGCCTGCACTCACTGGACAGCCACCATCTGGGTTTAATAATTCAGGGTCAAATCCTGAAGTTTCGGCTCATTTTTATTCACTACTTACTCAAGTCAATCATCCCTTGATGTCAATGAGGGTTTTGCCCAAGTCAGGATTTGTCCTGTCTTTCATAGTCAATATTGCTTATACTGATTTAAAAATAAATAATGGCATGGTTTTTAATTCTGATATCTTAGAAGCTTCCATGGCTATTGTAAAGCTGGGTATAAAGTTTAATCCTGATCGACTGGTAGATACCAGATTTTTAAGGTAAGAGTTTTTCTTAGTAGTTACACCACTAAAAATAACACCATCTCACATTTCTCAATAGGGCAGATTCTCAGGTGATATAAACTGTCATAGTTGCATTGAATGGTGGTATGACAATTTACACCAGCTGGGGATCTGTCCCCCTCGCCAGGTGTAGTCAGAATAATACCCTGCTTACTTTACAGATTGCTGGTGCAGCTGCTGTGCAAATTTGAGATCATGAGCTGCATTCCCTTTTAGATCATTCCTCAGTCAGAATATTTTTATCACTGGCGATGGATGAGCCAGGAATAACTCAACTGACTTTCTGATCCCAGGTTAGTTTATAGCACTGTTGGTTAAAAGAAATGTCTTTATACTTACAAATGGAGTCTATATGATCAGGAAGTCGATGAGAAACAATAAAAATTCAGACTTACAAATTACAGTTACTCTTCTCAACAGATTTGTTATTGAGTCAAGGACTGAATCTGGGATTCCAGGCTGTTATTATTTTGCAGGAGAAATTCCATATTAGAAGGACTGGGAAGTGGATGGAGTAGAGAGGGAAATTTGTCTAGCAAGTTGTTTTCTTGAAAAGGTGGTTTGAAGCTGCTCAGATGTTCAGACTGTCAGAAATAATCCCAGCAGCGGAGATTAATGGACAAAGTATAGTGAAGCAGCAAAATTCATTACGAGTGCTAAAGCTGTATCTAATACACATGTTCATTCTGCCATCAGATGTGCAAATATGCCTCTCATCAATGCAAATATGGTTTCCATAAAATACAAAGCCATTGTTTTGAGTTGCACATTATTAAAGACAAAATTATGGAATTTGGCTATTAGTTTGCTTTTGTTGTTTATTCAAAGTACAAGTTTCCTCAGTGAGTAATGTATTATAACAACAATTGCACAATTTTTAACTTTTCTTGAGCTTTATAATAATTGTATAGAACTGGGCACAATAAAGTACAGAAGGTCAAGTGTGCAAGCAGCAGTATCCAGAGGCTGTAGAAAACAATTACTCACTTCAGTAAGTAATGTATTACAATAACAATTGCCCAATTATTTTTAACTTTTATTGAGCTTTATAATTGTACAGAACTGGAAACAATAGAGTATAGAAGCATCAAGCACATAAAATGCAGGATTCAGATGTGGCAGTAATCTGTATTATACAGCTGACAAAGAACAATGCTTTCACAGGACAATTCCTCTAATGGGTTCATGCAGTTACAAATCAAAGTTTTCCTCTCTTCATAGGGTTAGCTTTAGAAAATGTAAGCAGACGTGCAGGGTGTATTTGGCCCAGTATGTGTAATAAGGAAATGTCAAACAATAGCAATAACAGAGAATAAACTCTATACTGAGCACTGGTTTTCAGCATTCAGGTAATAGTTGTAGAGGGTGAAGTTACCCTTGATATGCAGGGAGGCACAAGGCTCTCTGCACTGCTTAGATCCCACACAGGTAGGCAAGGGGAGTTGCTGTCCAGAGAACCAACCGCAGTGCAATTGTCATGGGATCACCGTGGTAGGGTAGGTGTTGGCTTTTCATGCTACGTGTTGGCTTTTTATTTGAAAAAATTGCTTGTATTCAAAAAAAGAATATGAAAACAAATGTAGCTTTTAAAGCCTCCGACAAAACAGCAGGGACTCTTTCCACAATGGGCTGCAAGTGAATTCAAGAGCTACTTTGGAAGCTCTAAAGCATTGGGTTACCAAACAGCTAAACCAAACAAAATTTCTATGCATCTGCAAATCCCACATTTGTGCTTGGAAACCAGTGCCCTCACACACACTGGCAAATGCAGATATAGTTTCCTTTTTACCATTATGCATTTGCAACTGTCCTGTTTACATGCACAAAAGCAGGGTTTTGTCGATAGAATGTATATATGCAAATTTTGCTTATCTCGATATTGAATTGGATTTTTTGAAAATTTCCTCTTTAGTTCTTAAGTGCCGCTTTGACCACCTGCAGTTATGAGAAGTTAAATTTGAGTGATTTTTTTTTTTAAACTTCAAAACCAGATGCTGTTTTTTCCTGTGGCCAAAAGGCTGGACGGTGTGGGGTCTTTGTGGTCATGACTGAAGGCTGAGGTTGAAATGCCTCTAAGGATAGACAACACTCTCAGAAGTCTTTTAACATGGTTTCTGAACTTTTAAAGCTTTACATCCAGCCACAAGTGACCTCCTACTTACAGTGATTCCAAAATGGTAGCTGGGAACAAATCTTTCTGTGCCTTCTTGCATTTCCATGGGATGAGAATGGCTCCTACAAATCATGCACACTCATAAAAACTGATGGGATTATGTGGGGGGAAGCAGTTATTTATGTCATATAATTAATCAGAAAATAATAATTTCTAGAGTGACTTGATTTATATTTAAAATGCCGTTTTGTAGAGTGTACAATAATTTATCTACCAGGTCTAGAGAAAAGAGCTCCCTCTTTATTTAACCTGATTATCCATGATAAGTGGTCATCTAACTCCTTCCTTAACAGCTAGGACACTGCCTTGGTCTGCTAGCCAGGTATGTAACAATGTAAAATGGTTTTAGGTTATGGGTATAGATCAAAATTTTGTAGGATTCAGTTAATCAATGTTGGTTTATTAAAACATGCTTATTATTACAGTGATATTATTCCTGTTACTTAAGGCTCATTTGAAAATTCAGAAGAGATCTATAAACTCTGTGATCTTGTTAACTGCCCCCCCCATCACAAGCTCCAATTCACTGCTCACAATATTCTATTGTGCTGTTTCCCTAGACATGTCATTCTTGAAGGTTTTTTTCCTTAATATTCATTATCTCTGGTTCTCAGTGATAGCAACTGTGTTATCCCAGACTAAATGGCATGCCCACATATAAAACACAAAGATTTTTTTAAATAGAATAATTCTTACAACCTTTCAGTGAAAGTCAGTCTATAATGTTACTAACAAAAAATAGCAGTTTACAGGAAGCAAGTTCCAGTGTATGCAGGAGGGCGAAGTCTGCTTTGGATGATAAATTGTTGAATGACAACAATGAAGACAAATATTTGGGGATGCGAGTGAGTCATTTAGTCAGTCAAAGCAAGAATAACAATGCTGACCTTCCCATGGTCCAAACAAGCTTCACTACCTGATATGGTATCTATAATCAAACAGAGCAAGTGAAAACAAAAATATTAAATTAAAAATATTTCAGTCACAGGTTATGGTCTGCACCTTTCAACAATGGAATGGTTGTTTGTTGAAAACCCAGTTTAGGTTAATATTCTCTCTTGCACCAGTACTGCCATTGACAGGAACGTTGTTTACCTGAGTACAGGGCTGAGACCCAAATCTCTACCAGGATGTAAGCTCTCTAAAATATATAACTAAAACAAATGTGTTGACTGTGCCTATTTATGACAGCCTGATTCACTTAGTTTGTTTTAGCATTAAATAATGATAACGTATCCTAACATAATGGTCGTATATTTTGAGATTTTGATATACTTTGCTTGCCGCTTTTCTGCTTGTTAAAACTTTCAATGAATTTTAACATTGGTCCAGCCAGTCTCTCTTTCTCTCTCTCTGTGAGGTTCACATGTTGGCTGATTTAAATATTCCATAATGACTGTTTGGCATATCCTACAGGCAAAGGTCCAGAAACCCTTTTTGCTGGCTATAACCTCAATGATAATGAATGGCACACAGTACGTGTGGTTCGTCGAGGAAAAAGTTTAAAGTTAATGGTGGATGACCAACAAGCTATGACAGGTAATGTACAGTTGTACTTCATCTTACTGGGGGAAATAAAACATAAATAATTGTAGAAATAAAGGACTTTATTGAAAACCCATTAAAGTTGATGGGAACATTTCCATCGATTTTAATGGACATTGGATCAGATCCAAAATGCATGCTGTGCCATGGGTAATGACCACCACCAGATGCAATCAAAACCTCATCACAATTCACATTAACTTTACTTTCTTAGGGCTAGCTTATCTCACTTGGAAGTCAATGGGAATCTTTCTGTTGATCTCAATGGATGTTTTCTCAGATCTTTAGGGGAGTTTTGAGGAATTTATTCCTTGATAGAAAGCAAGCAAAATGACCTCTGCACTACATATATATCCATTTTAAATTGAAATTAAATGTTAGGCCCTCTGTACTAGAATGAATTTCACAGATGTTTCCAGTTGATGGGCACAATCTTTTTCTCTAATTTATAATAAATCCTACATTACCTGGCTTAAACACATATTAGGCACAATATTATCTTTTTTCTTAAAATAGTAAAGAATTGTAATAAAGAAATGTGAGAGTTAAAAGGTGCTGCAAATACTTTACCACTAACAATAATTAGTACATTAGAAAATGTTAGAGAGAACTTATTTGATCTTTCTTGCTAAAATGAAATTCAAGTGCTAGATAGAAGTTGTCATTAATGATAGTATTAAGGTATTAGCCTTAATGTTCTGGACAAATACCAGTTGGTGTGATTTATTTTGATGACTTAATTATTTTTTTCTGTAGTTTAGCACTGGAAGTTAAGACTATCTGAAACTGCTGAAACTTTTCTATTATAATGTTAGTAATTTTATTTTTAAAGTAGCAATCCCAAATGCTAAATGTCCTGCACCCCCTCCCTACCGCAGAAAGCACTAAAGGCAATGTACCTCATAGGAAACAATTAAAAATATTGTTAAAAGGACACTAGTATAAAATTACAGTCTCTGGAATCAAACAATACCAGAGGTGGTCTACAAAAAGTGGGTCAGAACTTTACTTATCATAGAATAATAGGGATGAAAGGGACCTCATGAGGTCATCTAGTCCAACCCCCTTCTAAAAAGCATGACTACTCCCACTAAATCACCCCATCCAGGGTTTTGTCTAACCGGACCGGACTACTTATTACATGTCATTTGCTTTGCTGGTCTCTGGAAGAAAGGAGGTTGCCTGAAAAGAGTGGATTAATTGGTTGGAAAAGAATAAGAATAATTCTGGAGCTACAATATGATTGTGCCTTTGTTTAACCTGTTATAGAGTTCACTATATGACATTTTTTAAGTAGAAGAAGCTGTTCTGAACTGAATAAAAAGTATCATCTAATAACTCCCACAACTTTTCTATTCTCCTAATTGCCAAGTTTTCATTTAAACAGAATTTAGATTGTAAAACTACCAAGAAGGTCTGTTTTTCTCCCAAATCTCTTTCCAGCTATTCAAAATGGTTCAGCAAAAGTTCAACATTTAATTGATGGCAACAGTGAAGATTTTAATATCTTAAAATCTATAGTGTTTCTTATACTCTATTAAAGTGATTCCAATTAAATACAAAAATAAATGAATAAATAAACCCCTGTTAATGTGCCATTAAGCCTGTGAAGTTCTGTTCTCGAAATTATTGTAACAAGCTTTAGTATGGATAAATCCAGTTATGATTAGATAACAGGGTTATGGTCAAATGTCACTGGAAGTCAATGAGGATCTTTTCATTGACTTCAATTGATTTTGGATCCTGCAGTAAAGTGGCTTCACAGATTAGATTTCCGGTGCTGCTATTTCTCCAGATTGCCTCACATTCTGGTATTTTAATTGAAAAGTTATATAGCAGTGGTGTTATAAGGAAGGCTTTGGGATGTATGGGCACTAGGAGGCATTCATGGACAGAAGACTGTTTGCTTGAGATGGACTTCACCTGAGTAGGAAACAGACTTCTAGGAGGGAGGTTAGCTCAACTGATTGAGAGCTTTAAACTAGAGAGTCTGGGGAGATGGTTGGGAGATGCCCAGACAATCTCCACGCCTGATATTAGCATTGAAAGGAAGGAAAATGAAATAGGAAAGGACATAGAGGCAGTGAGCAGTATGGATGTTAGAAAGAAGGGAAGTGCAAATACTGGTCTTGTGGGCAATGTTAGCAGTAGTATAACACTGCCACATTGGGTGAGGAATGTGAGTGAAGCCAAAAAGCAAAAACTAAAATGTTTGTATACTAATGCGAGAAACCTAGGCAACAAAATGGAGGAACTGGAACTACTGGTAGAGAAAGTGAAACCAGATATTATAGGGATAACTGAAACATGGCGGAATAGTAGTCATGACTGGTGTATGGGCATTGAAGGCTATGTGCTCTTTAGGAAAAACAGACGTAATGGCAAAGGTGGGGGAGTGGCATTGTATATCAATGATGCAATTGAATGTAAAGAAATTCAAAGTGATGGACTTAGTAAGACAGAGTCTATCTGACTTAAAATCACAATGGGGAAGAAAGCTACTAGAGTTTCTCCCAGGATAGTGCTTGGAGTGTGTTACAGACCACTGGGATCTGATCTGGACATGGATAGAGACTTCTTTAAGACCTTTAAGGAAGTAAACACTACTGGGAACTGTGTGATTATGGGAGACTTTAATTTCCCAGATATAGACTGGAGGATATGTGCCAGTAGCAATAAAAGGGCCCAGATTTTCTTGGATATGATAGTGGATGAATTTCTCCACCAAACAGTTTCTGAACCAATGAGAGGAGATGCAATCTTAGATTTGGTATTGGTCAGCAGTGAGGACCTCATAGAGGAACTGGTTGTAGGGGACAACCTAGGTTCAAGTGACCATGAACTAATCCAGTTCATACTGAACGGAAGGATAAACAAAAATAAATCTGTGACCAGAGTTTTGACTTCAAAAGGGCTAAGTTTAAAAAATTAAGGGAATTAGCTAGGGAAGTGGACTGGACCAAAGAACTCATGGATGTGAACGTCGAGGAGGCTTGGAATCGCTTCAAGTCAAAGTTGCAGGAACTATCTGAAGCCTGCATTCCACAGAAGAGGAAAAAATTCATAGGCAAGAGTTGTAAACCAAGCTGGATGAGTAAACATCTCAGACAGGCGATTAAAAGGAAGCACAAGGCCTACACGGCTTGGAAGATGGGAGGGATAGGAAAGGAGGGCTACCTCTTGGAGGTCAGAACATGTAGAGATCAAGTGAGGAAGGCCAAAAGCCAAGCAGAGTTAGACCTCACTAAGGTCTACCAATTTTACCAATAGTAAAAGGTTCTTTAGCCATATAAATAGGAAGAAAACAAAGAAGGAAGAAGTGGGACCACTAAACACTGAGGATGGGGTGGAGATCAAGGATAATCTAGGCATGGCTGAATATCTAAATAAGTACTTTGCCTCCCTCTTTAATGAGGGTGATGGTGAGTTTGGGGTTAGAGGTAGGGTAATTAATGGAAATGAAGACATGGAGGTGGAAATTACCACATCTGAGGTAGAAGCCAAGCTTCAGCTGCTTAATGGAACTAAACCGAGCGGTCCGGATAATCTCCATCCAAGAATATTAAAGGAACTGGCACATGAAATTGCCAGCCCGTTAGCAAGGATTTTTAATGTATCTGTGAACACAGGGGTTGTACCGTAAGACTGGAGAATTGCTAATGTAGTTCCTATTTTCAAGAAAGGGAGTAAAAGTGATCCAGGTAATACAGGCCTGTTAGTTTGACCTCGGTAGTATGCAAGGTCTTGGAGAAAATTTTGAAAGAGAAAGTACTTAAGGATATTGAGGTAGTGGTAATGGGGATAAAATTCAACATGGCTTTACAGAAGGTAGATTGTTCCAGACCAACCTGATCTCCTTTTTTGAGAAGATAACAGATTTTTTGGATAAAGGGAATGCAGTGGACCTAATTTACTTAGATTTCAGCAAGGCATTTGATATAATTCCACATAGCGAATTATTAGTTAAATTAGAAAAGATGGGGATCAATATGAAAATAGAAAGGTGGATAAGGAACTAGTTAAAGGGGAGACTACAGTGGGTTATATTGAAAGGTGAACTGTCTAGCTGGAAGGAGGTTACTAGTGGAGTTCCTCAAGGATCGGTCTTGGGACCAATCTTACTCAACCTTTTTATTACTGACCTTGCCACAAAAAGTGGGAATGTGCTAATTAAGTTTGCAGATGACACGAAGTTGGGAGGTATTGCCAATACAGGGGAGGGTCGGGATATCATACAGAAAGATCTGGATGACCTTGTAAACTGGAGTTTGAGGAATAGGATGAAATTTAATAATGGGAAGTGCAAGGTCATGCATTTAGGGACAAATAACAAGAATTTTTCTTATAAGTTGGGGATGCAAAGTAATGGAGGAGGAGAAGGACCTGGGCGTACTGGTTGATCACAAAATAACTATGAGTCGCCAATGCGATGTGGCCATGAAAAAAGCTAATGCGGTGCTGGGGTGCATCAGAAGGGGTATTTCCAGAAGAGATAGAGAGGTGTTAGTACCATTATACAAGGGGCTGGTGAGACCTCATTTGAAATATTGCATGCAGTTCTGGTCCCCCATGTTTAAGAAAGATGAAGTCAAACTGCAACAGGTGCAAAGAAGGGCAACAAGGATGATCTGTGGAGTGGAAAACCTGCCCTGTGAGAGGCAACTTAAAGAGCTTGGTTTGTTTAACCTAACCAAAAGAAGGTTGAGGGGAGATACGATTGCTCTCTATAAATACATCAGAGGGATAAATACCAGGGAGGGAGAGGAATTATTTGAATACAGCGCCAATGTGGACACAAGAACAAGTGGATACAAACTGTGTATCAGGAAATTTAGGCTTGAAATTAGACACAGGTTTCTAACCATCAGAGGAGTAAAGTTCTGGAATAGCCTATCAAGGGGAGCTGTGGGGGCAAAAAACATAGTTGCCTTCAAAACTGAGCTTGATAAATTTATGGAGGTGATGATATGATGGGACAGCTTAGTTTGGCAATTGTCCATTTTTTACTACTGGTGATAAATATGCCAGTGACCTGGGAAGGGGCATTAGATGGGGTGGGTTCTGAGTTATTACAGAGAATTTTTTCTTGACTGGCTGGTGGGACTTGCCGATATGTTCAGGGTTTAACTGATCGCCATATTTGGGGTCAGGAAGGAATTTTCCCCCAGGGCTGATTGGCTTGGGCGCAGCAGGTTTTTTGCCTTCCTCTGTAGCATTGAGCATGGCTCACTTGCTGGTTCATTATCTGTATTTTAAAGTCTTTAAATCATTATTGGAAGACTTCAGTAACTCAGCCATAGGTCAGAGGTTCATTAGAGGAGAGGGAGGGTGAGGTTTTGTGGCCTGCATTGTGCAGGATGTCAGACTAGGTGATTATATTGGTCCCTTCTGACCTTAGAGTCTATGGCTGCGTCTACACTGGTAAATTAAGTCGACTTAAGCTTGCTTAAGTTGACTTAAGGAAAATAAAGTTGACTTAATTAAAATTAAGTCGACTTTATTAAACCTGCTTTTTACTCGACCTAAGGCTTAATTCGACTTTTTAAAGTCGAATTAAGCCAGAATAGACGTGGGGTAGCCCTAAGTCGACTTAGGGCTACCCCAGGACTACACCAATGCCCTCCCTGCCAGGGGGGGTGGCACAGAGGGGAGCCTGGCGTGCCCCCCAAAGGGCAGGGCAGAGCCTGTGTGATGCTGTCTGGATTTAGGGAAGCATTTATGATATTATTTTCTATTCATATATCCTAAATGCTCTATAATCCATAGGAGCTATGTCATGTTTGGTATCAATAGAAAGGTAGTAATTTGCTGGGAATGATTATATAATTTATGTCTAGGAATTCTATTTGGATTAGAAGTTAGTTTAGATAGGAATTTGGTGTTCTATCTGTACTTTAACTTGTGTGATTTTATGGAAATGTCTGAGAGGGGGCGGGTGTGTCAAACCATTGTCTCCTTAATGTTAAGGAATGTGCCAGGTGATATGAGCCCATTGTGTCCTTAATGGCTCATCCGTTTAATCCCTGGGCCCATTGTAGCTGGAAAATTCCTAAACATTAAGGACACAATGGTATAGATCATTTAGGATACATGAATAGAAAATAATATCATAAATGCTTCCCTAACTCCAGACAGCATCACACCCTGCCCACATGCCCTCCCAGGGTCCCTGTCCCCCTTTCCCCATTGCACACAAGGGGTGCCCCCCCTGCCACCGTGGACCTGCCCAAGGTCCCCCTAGCCCCTAGAAGTCGACCTAGAGCGTCCAGTGTGGACGCTCTAGGTCGACTTTGTAAGTTCCCCTTTAAGTCGACTTCAATTTTAAGTGTAGACATACTAAGTCAACTTAGTTAAAGTCGACTTAAAAGTGCAAGTGTAGACATAGCCTATGAGTCTATGAACACAGTGGCAGCCTTGAACGGTACATTTTTCAAAAGTAACAAAATGAGTTAGGTTCCTAAATCAGTTAAAAACATTTTTTTAAAGGCGCCTTGTTTCTTGATAGCCAAAGTTAGTCTTTTGTCAATCAATATGTGCAAAGTAAAAGTTGAATGACTAGGGAAGGATACATATTTTTATCATGTGAATAAATATGCGCTGGGACCTACTTTTCAGCATTAGAATTATGTGGCCTTTAGGGGCACCTACGCCAGAAAAGACAATGCATGCTGCTTGCCAAACCTTTTTAGTGGTAAGTTCACAAAATCCCTGCTGGGCAGGCAGAATCTACAGAGTTGGAGGATTGTTGGAGGCCACTGCAGGGGTTACAAAGGCTGTGGGAATTTATTTTAGACCTAGAGTAGTATTAGCTTCTCTTGTATGATTAATACATTCAGGGAGTGGAGTGAGTCATGAGCCCTGGTTTCTGGGATATATTTTATTTTTACGCTCAAGAAAGACTGACGTTTGATTTATATGGTGCAGGCAGTTAAGGTTTCTCACTGCAAGGCAAACGAGATTTGAATATTGCTCTCATAAATGGTGGGAAGGCCCCATCCCAATGTAACTGTCTTGTTTTGATTGGTGGTGTAATACATTCATCATTTCAGACTTACACTGTTGTAACTGGCAACAGAAAAGAACCCTAAGACTTCAAGTGATTAGTAGAGCGGGTACAATCTTTTCTATTGGAAAATATCAATTTGAAATGTAAATGTTCTGTGGGAGCATGTCAGTTTTGACAAAATTTTGTTTTGGAAAAATTCAATATTAAAAGTGTTTTTATTTTTCATTTAACAAACATTTTTGTTGAGGTATTTTTACTTTTGTATTTTATTAATTAAAATGCCAGTAACCAATTCCAACCCAACTACCAATCTGGCAGTTACCAATTGGAATGCCAATTCCAAATGACCATTTAGAATAACAATAATTATTTTTATATTATATTAATTATATTATACCTTAATTTTTAAATGCTGCAATACAAAGCATAAAAATAAAACAAAATATTTTAAGAATTGAATTAAAAGCCCATTTTGATTAATCCAAGAGGAATTTTTGTAAAAATTTCATTTAATGGGAAATTTTGATTTTATTAAAACATTTTGCCTCACAAATAAATTTCCAGTTAGGACCAATACAAGTGAAAAATATGCAGCAGGAGTACAGTAAAAGGAACTCTTTTGGGAAAATGTAGTTTTTGATTATGAACCCCACTTGTATTATTTGCAGTGAGAACTTTATACACACTTTTCCAAAAGCTGAATTTGACCTTAAATAAGCAAATATTCTGTATCCTACCAAATTTCTTTGAATAGGAATAAGCGATGAACTTCACTGCCAGCAGCAAGACAGAATGTTTTTCATAATTTCCATAAGGAACCATAAGAACTTTATGTGTAGCCCTTAAGCCAGATTTTACACAAAGCAGCTCTGAAATTGATTAAACTGGGTTTCCAGTTGTTTGTTTTCTTCAACATTATTGTCTGGACCAGCCTAGAAGGTGATGGGGAAGGTTGGTGAAGGTAAATCAAGAGGGCTTGAAGGATTCACTTTATTATGGATGTATTGGTCCCAGCACACAGCCTCATTAACATTGACAGATTTCACCCTCCTGTTGGGAAAATATAACTTATGTGGCATCATAGAATTGTAGAGCTGGTAAGGGACCTCAAGAGGTTTTCTAGTCCAGTCCCTTACAATCAAGGCAGCACCACATGTTATCTAGACCATCCCTGGCAGGAGTCTGTCCAACATGCCCTTAAAAATCTCCAATAACAGAGATTCCACCAGCTACGTAAATAATTTTTTCTGGTGCTGAACCACCCTGACACTTAGGAAGTTTTTCCTAATTTCCAACCTAAATCTCCTTTGCTGCAGTTCCAGCCAGTTTCCTCTTACCCTATTCTCAGATGTCAAGGAGAACATTTTTTCTCCCTCTACCTAATAAGACGATTTTAGCTCCTTAAAAACTGTTATCATACCCCCCCACATCCTTCAGTCTTCTCTTTAATAGATTAAGGAAACCCAATTTTTTTCAATCTTCCCTCAGAAGTCACATTTTCTAGATCTTTAATCATTTTGTTCTTATCTGCACTTTCTCCAGTTCATCCATGTCTTTTCCGAAATGTGGTGCCCAGAAGTGGACACAGTACTCCAATTGAGGCCTTATCATCACAGATTAGAGCAGAAGAATTACTTCTCGTGTTTTGTGTACAGCACTCCTGCTAACACATTCCAAAATGAGGATTGTTTTGGGTTTTTTTTGCAAGAGTTTCACACTGTTGACTCCTATTTTCTTTTGCAAGAGTTTCACACTGTTGATTCATATTTTCTTTAAGATCCACTTGGACCTCCAGATCCCTTTCTGCAGTAATCCTTTCTAGGCAATCATTTCCTATTTTGTATGTTTCAAATTGGTGGTTCCTTCTTAAGAGAAATACTTTGCATTTGCCCATACTGAATTTTATCCTATTTGTGATGGACCATTTCTCCAGTTTGTCCAGATCATTTTGAATTTGAATCTTATCATCTAAAACACTTGCAACCCTTCCTATATTGGTATCATCCACAAACTTTGTAAGTGTGCTTTCTATGCCATTATCTAAATCATTGATGAAGATATAGACCAGGACCAGCCCCACAACTGATCCTATGGGATCCCACTCAATATGCCTTTCCAGCTTGACTATGTGAACCACTGATAACTACTCTTTGGAAATGATTTTCTAACTAGTTATGTACCAGCCTTATAATAGCTCCATCTACGTTGTATTTCCCTAGTTTGTTTCTGAGAAGGCCATACAAGACAGCATCAAAAGCCTTATTAGAGATAAGATATACCAGGACAGTATCAAAAACCTTTCTAAAGTCAAGATATACCACATCTACTGCTTCACCCTTATCTACAAGCTTGTTACCCTGTCAAATAAATCTATTAGATTGGTTTGAGAGGATTTGTTCTTGACAAATCCATGCTGACCATTACTTATTACCTTATTATCTTCTAGATATTTACAAATTGAGTACTTAATTATTTGCTCCATTATTTTTCTCGTTACTGAACTTGAGCTGTCTCTGGGTTAATTCTCTAGGTTGTCCTTATTTCTCTCTTTATAGATTGGCACTATATTTGCCCTTTTCTAGTCCTTTGGAATCTCTCCCATCTTCCAGGACTTTTAGAAGATAATCGCTAATGACTCAGATATCTCCTCAGAGATATCTCATAGAGTATTCTAGGATGCATTTTGTCAGGCCCTGGTGACTTAAAGACATCTAACACGAACAAGTTAAAAATTACTTAGATTTTCTCTATTTTTGCCTCTGACCCTATCTCATTTACACTGGCATTTGTCAAGTTAGATGTCCAATCGCTACTAAACTTTCTGGTGAAAACTGAAACAAGAGAGTCATTGAGCACTTCTGACATTTCCAGGTTTTCTGTTGTTTTCCCCCTGAATTGAGTAATGGGCCTACACTGTCTCAGGTCTTCCTCTTGCTTATAGTGTATTGGAGAATATTTCTTGTTATTCTTTGTCTCTCACTACTCTGATCTCATTTTGTGCTTTGGCCTTTCTAATTTTGTTCCTACAGACTTGTGTTATTTGTTTATAATAATTTGTAATTTGACCTAGTTTCCACTCTTTGTAGGACTCTTTTCTGAGTTTCAGATAATTAAAGATCTTTTGGTTAAGCCAGGGTGGTCTCTTATCATACTTCCTATCTTTCCTATGGATCAAGAGAGTTTGCTGTTGTGCCCTTAATAACGTCTCTTTGAAAAATAGCCAACTCTCTTGAACTGTTTTTCCCCATAGTCTTGCTTCCCATGGGATCTTGCTTACCAGCTCCCTGAGTTTACTGAGGTCTGCCTTCACTAGTTTTATTATGCTGTTTTCTGTCCTACCTTCCTTAGACGTATGAACTCTATCATTTTATGATCACTTTCACCCAACCATCCTTTGACTGTTGGTTCCTGTAGCCATTGAAGTCAAAGTAAAACATCCTCTTTAGTGGGAGAGGGTCAGACCCATAAAGCTTGGTTATTTTGCATGTGAAATGAATGTAATCCTGTATGTAGCAAAGGCATGCTGAAAAGCTTTGAAAGGCCTTACCAGTCTGTATAAGGCCCAAGTAATGCATATTGCAGACCTGTGGCACAGAGCATGTATGCATATTTTCTGACTTAAGAACTAAAACTAAAAGTGGAAGTGTCAAGTAATGTTAGTCCAGGTTAAAGGCTTTGTAAGAAAAGACTTCCACAAAACCAAATATGGACTGGGGTGTTTTTGTGAATTGTGCTTAACTCACCTGTGAAGAGGTTTTTAGTTGTTTTGTTTAAATTTAAACCAACTCCTCTAATACTGGGACTCCAAATGCTGCACCATTGTGCTAAAGATGTGTGGTCAGAGTGTGAAACTGAATATAAGCACAAAAGTGAGTCTGAACAATTCAATTTCATTGGCCAACCTGAGTGAAATAGAGGAAGTAAGTAATGTGTGCAAGGAAATGGGTTTTATCTTGTTTTAACAATTTCTTTTGAGAGATTTCTAGTATACATTTTGATCAAATATATGAGACTCTCCAAGGATTAACTATTTGCTGAATTATGGAATAACCTTTAAAAATCATACAGCTTGTGTGATTTCTAAAGTTCAGGGTATTCAATGCTGCTTAATTCTTATTCTGGCTGTACCTTCCCTTGCAACTGCATACCTGTAAAATATAGCCCAAAGACACAACTTTCATTCTTAAAAATCTCAAATAATGTACGGATGAAAGAACAAATATGGAGAATGAAGATTTGCAATTAATAACCCAAAGGAACGTCATAAAATTGACATATGTAAAAATGTGTAAACACCAAATCTGGCTTAAATGTGTCCATACCTAAAAGGGTACAGATAAGAGGCTAACCTCAAGATCTTATCTGCCCTAATTGTGGCTCTGGTCCAAACCCACTGAAACCCTGCTTTTCAGGCTCTTTGACTAAACATGAGGAAAAACATTCAAGGGAAATATGGTATTAGGGCCAGACTTCTGGCCATGCACCATTGGTGGCTATGCCCAGCCCTACCACTGATCTGGGAAACACCAGCAAATGTGCAGAAGAATCTGAGCCATGATTAAATCGAAAAAGGAATTGTCTAGGCAATTTTCTTGTCAAAATATTCAACCCATAAACTGATATAAATCAATGTAACCCAATGATTAGATGTGAAAAAAGTAACTGAACTCTGTTTCTTTAGCAGGATCCTGGGGATACTATGAATACCCCACTTCCTCTCCCTAACCCCCATTTCATGACAAATGAATCAATCCAATTTGTGTGTCCTAAACAATCATTAGGAATTATCAGTGAGACCGTTACTTGAATACTGCATCCATATCTGGTGTCCATATTTTAAAAAAAAATGTTAAAAAAAATGGAAAGGTTTCAGTGAAGCCACAAGACTGCTGGAAAACATGTTCAACAGTTTGAGATGAAAGGGGCCTGGTCTGTTTATCTTACTGAGATAAAAGTTAGTATGTGACTTATTTAGGGGCTGTAAGCACCTATATTAAGAAAGTTTTCTGGTGGAAGGGGGCTCTTTAATACAGCAGGCAAAGGCATAAAAAGATGCGGTGGCTAGAAGTTGAAGCTAAATAAATTGAAACTGGATAATTAGCCATTGGAACAGCTCAGGCAGGGGTATAGTAGAATCTCCATCACTTGAAATCTTTAAATCAATATTGGTTATATTTCCTAATGAAAAGGTCTGGTTCAACCACAAGTTATTGAGTTTGATGCATAAATTACTGAGTGAGGGTCTGTATATAGTCTCTGTTATTCAAGAGATCCCACAAGATAACCATTATGACTCCTTGTGGCTTTTTAAAATCTTTGGGTGAAATCCTGGCCCCCATTGAATACAATGGCAAAACTCCCTCTGACTTCAGTGGAGGCAGGACATCACCTTATAAATCTAGAAATTTTGCCAGTACTCTCCAATATACCTTTGGATAGCTGCGTAAAAATAGTGAATACAAGTTGGTTGCTTTGGGGGAAGGAGGGGAAACAGTCAAAACTGTTTTTTAGATGTGACCCAAAATTTGTAGACTAGTTTTAGGTGTTGTCTCATTCAGCCTCAGCTGCAGTCCCATACACTATATGCAACACACACTATACTTGTTCCTGGTAAAAGAAATCTGCATGGCTGGCTGATGGCAACCAGAATCTGTGATCCCATTAACAAAATATTTAAGACAGATCTACACTTAAGAAACTGCAGCTTTTCCCATCAATATAGTTATTCCACCTCTACAAAAGAAGGTAACTTTGTTGACATAATGCTATTTACACCAGGTATTAATCGGTTTAACTGTCACTCAGGAGTGTGGATTTTTCACCTCTGAGTGATATAGTTATACTAATGTGCATACATTTGGGGTGCATATTGAGACCTGATCCAATCCTCATTGAAAGCAACAGAAAAACTCCCAATGACTTTAATGGACTTTGGGTCAGGTTAGACAACTTCATGTTTTGAGCCAGAATTTGGCCTGTGTGTTTTTAAAATGTACTAGTCTGCAAGTTTTAAAAATTTGTATGGATTTACAACCACTTCACGTCCATCCATTATCGACATTAACATTGTTTATTATTGTCATTTTAAGGTCAAATGGCTGGTGATCACACAAGACTGGAATTCCATAACATAGAGACGGGAATTATAACAGAACGCCGCTACCTTTCCTCTGTTCCATCTAATTTCATTGGCCATCTGCAGAGTCTCACATTTAATGGCATGGCATACATTGATCTATGTAAAAATGGAGACATCGATTACTGTGAGCTAAATGCCAGATTTGGGTTCAGGAATATCATAGCAGATCCTGTCACCTTTAAAACAAAAGCAAGCTATGTTGCATTGGCCACACTACAGGCCTACACATCTATGCACCTTTTTTTCCAGTTCAAAACAACATCGCTGGATGGACTAATACTTTATAACAGTGGAGATGGAAATGATTTCATCGTAGTTGAATTAGTTAAAGGGTAGGTACACAGCAAAAAAGTCTAGGGTTTTTTACATGTTGGGTCTTCAGGCATGTAAAAATCATGGGGAGGTTTAGACTGAAAACATTAACCTTCCTAACTTGTTATAATCTGGCTGTACATGTCCTCTGAATTCTAAATATCTTGTTTTGGTTCTGATTGTTTTTTAAATTCTGAAACTAGGTTATAACATGAAAAGCAAATAATACAGTAGAACATAGACAAAAATAATACTAAATGCACCTTACTGGTTCAGCAGTAGTTAGAAACCTGGGGTTAAATCTTCTGCTGGCATAAATCAATGTTGATTTCACTGGAGCTAAGTTCATTTACTCCTGCTGAGGATCCAGTGCCTGAACCTCAAAGTTATTCTTCTCGGCTATATCTACACTTGCAAGTCAGGTCGACGTAAGGAGGCTTAAGTCAACCTAACTTAGTCCCTGTCCACACCAGGCTTTCATTAGGTCAACTTAAGAAAATCCTTAAGTTGACCTAATGAAAGCTTAGGTCGACTTAGTAGCACCTGCTGGTTAGGTCGACCTAACCCTCCTTTAAGTCGCCCTAAGCACAGTGTGAATGCTTAAGTCCACTTTATTAAGTCGACCTAAGGGCAGTTAGGTTGACTTAACAAAGTGGACTAAGTCCACATCCATGGAAACCACTTTAAGTCGACTTAATAAGGTTGACTTTAAGTTAAAGTCGACCTTACTAAGTCGACTTAACAAAGTCAACCTAACTTTTTCTAGTGTAGACATAGCCCTCATTTGCCAGTGACACTACAAAAAAGCAAGGAAACAAAATGTAGGGTGCATTAATTTGTATCTACTTAGATATGTAAGAAAAACTTAATTAAAAATGTTCTTTATCCAGGTATTTACACTATGTGTTTGATTTGGGAAATGGTGCAAATCTCATTAAAGGAAGTTCTAATAAACCTCTGAATGACAATCAGTGGCACAATGTGATGATATCGAGGGATACCAATAATCTTCATACTGTCAAGATTGACACTAAAATCACAACTCAAAGCACAGCAGGAGCCAGAAACTTAGACCTCAAAAGTAAGTACAATAATTCTTGTGTAATATGTGGTGGGATACTTTTCAGTTGGTTAGGCAAGGTCAGTTACATTTGTCAATAGTAATTTTAAGTTTATGGTGCTGCATAAGTGATTTCTAAAACTGATCATAGTAATTAACATGTCCACTTGAAATCAGATTTTCTTCTCATTATTCTTACACTCTCAATTTACTAATTCTGCTTGGTTACGTAAGACCAAAGATGTAGAGAGAAAAATTCACCTTTACACTATACAGGAAAATGAGGAAGTGGTAAGAACACAAGGCTTTAGGACTCTGTGAAAAAAAAAATTCAATAGCTGATTTTAATAAAGTTGAAAACACTAAGGGTCTATAGAAATTAAATAAGAGTCTATAGATATACTCTAAAAACCTATAAAATTCAATTTGGAAGAATTGTAAAATTCTATAAATTTGGTTTAAAAAGCCTTTAAAAAAGTTAACACTTTGCTCAGTTCTACAAGTACTTTCCACAGAGTAAGATGGACCTAGATGCCACAAATACTCACAGAGATGATTTACAGAGAAAACACAGCCCAAGAGCTAGAGTAGCAGCATAGACACACTATAGAATTGCTCTGTCCTTACCTGTGGTTTGGGAGAAATTCTGACCTGAACCCTGCTATACAGTATTTCCCATAAAGCCCATTTCCTAGAGTTTATAAGTGAGGAAAGTAAATATTACCCATAATGCTCTGTTCAGTTACATGCTAACTCATCATTTGGTATAATATCTTGTATAAAAAGCATAGTTTTGTGATATTTCTCAAAAGAAACATTTTAAAATATAAGACGCCTAGCACATTAAATATCTGTATGTTTGTGTAGGTCCAGATCTCATTTAAATATATAATAGATAGCAGTTTTAAAGATAGATATGGTAGATTATATATATTATAATAGTCTTGCCAACCAAATTTTGGAGAGAGCAAGTGAGCGAGTGATAATTTGATGGCAAGAATGACTCTTAAGGAACCAACTGATGTCTGATGAATACAATATATATAATCAAGAAGATTCCTTCTCATCTCAAGGGAAAGTACTGTGTATTTTATAACTTTTATATAAAAAATGGTTATCTTAGTAAATTCAAAACTAATAAATTAAGATGAAAAATCTACATTTTCATAACATTCAGGCTATTATCTTAATTGGCAAAATGCAGGAAATTCAAAGTTGATCTTAATATTCATATTCCATCTTGAGCTCACTCCCTATTGAATTTATTTTAACCACCTTCTGAGTTAAAGGTAATGATCTGACCTTGGTTAGTTACTGTGGATTTTACGATATTTCACATGTTTGTGTCACCTTAAAGTTCAATTAAGATAAGAAAAGAGACTATAAAAATATCTTGAAGTATCTTGCTTTCCCATTTCCCGCTTCCTTATCAAAAATGCTTTGTTTACAAGTCTAATCAAGATTTTCTAATTGCTAGCACTGAAGCTTCACTGTGGCATTTGAAAATCAAACAGTGTTCTTTCTACTTTCTCTATCTTTGCTCTGATTATGGACAATGGTAATTCAGGAATCAAAATCTGATTGTCAAAGTTATTGTTGATAAATGAGCCAGAAATAATATCCAGCTTGTTTTTCGACAGCTATACTGGCTCTTCAAGTGGTGTGTGAGTGCGTGTGTATTCATGTGAGAGAAGGAAATGGAGGGAGAGAGAGAGAATATATGTATATCACTTAAAACCAGATTTTGGCAGTATATTAAACAGATATATCGTAGAATATGCATACTGTCATGAACTGATAAGTGAAATTAGACATTTTTACTTCTTTTATATATCACAACTACATCTTAATATTGTTCAGATACAGTGAGTTTTTTGTTATGTTACTTTCTACAAAAATTAGTAGAATTAAAGATACTATTCTTCATAAGACACTAGAGGGCACTATTATGTCACAAAATATACTGCTTAGTTTAGTCCTGGAAAGCTAAATCTGTTAGCAGTTAGGATAGACTATAAAATCCAACGTTCCTTTTTGTTTCCTTCGCATTCAAAATTCCACAGTATTCTTTCTGTAGGCGAACACGTCCATTGCTCATGGATTTGCTAACCTTGAGGTTGGTAGACTTTCACTGCAGAAATATTAAAGAGTATAAAAGTGTATCAACATCTTAAGCCAGGGTGGTGAATTATATTAGACATTGACTCTCTCCTGCAAGTTTTTTGTAATTTGCCACACTGCAAAAATGCTGTGAATAAAAGAGTAATAATCCTCATAGTACAGTAAGTGACCTTGATCAAACAGACTTTCTGTCATAATAGAGGTTCTTAGCCTTTCTCTCACCAGCAGTATTGTGGGAATTGTATCATTTTTTAATGTTTTAGTGTGTCTTGTTTCATCAACATAATTAGATCATGATATAAGGCTTATAATGTGAGTGGGGATTTTGTTTTGTTTCATACAGCTGACAAATTTTAACCAGTCAAATGGGAGACTAGGCATCTACAATGGAAAAGCCCAGTAATATTTAACTGGTATTTCCTCTTTTCTCTTTTTTTAAATTCTCTTTGAATTATTCTTCCATATAGTTCTTTATTTATTTTAAATGAGAGTTTTTTTGTTATATTCCCTAGTATAGACATAGTCATAATGTTCATCAAATGCTGGTTAGTCAAGTAAACAACAAAACAAGAGATGGAGAGACCAGTATATTGGGGTATTAGTGTGCTTAGAATCCAAGAAATGGGTTATTTCTTTGAGGAGAGAAAATGAGCAGCCTGGGTTAATGCCTCATTATTCTGTTTCTGTGTTTCATGCACAATTCCAGTGAATAGCCTATGAAGAGAAATGAGTCTTAACAGCAAAAGCAGCACAATTCAGGCATGCCTACCTGCAGTGTTACAGCAAAGTTTTCTTTCATTTGTGTTTCTTGGGCAGACTCCCTATCCTGTTTTCTGTATAGCTAAGATTGTTCACACACTCAGAAAGTCCAGTCCACAGTTTAAAGATTCTACAGTTCTTCTCTAAATATACTTTTGTACCTCAGTTTTATCTACCTGACAATGTGCTCACAAGAGCCGTGCGAGTTTGGGGGTGACCTACCTCCTGTGTTTAAAATAAATCAACAACTATAGTGAATTTGAGGAGTTCCCTGGGTGTAATTGTGGGTCTCTCATTTTGTAGGGTCCCTTACTACTGCCAAAGGAAAATGTTGTCTTCATTCAGTGGTACATCTTTCAACACCTTTAATAACTCCTTTGTCTCTACCCTTTGCATCTGCTGATGAATCAAACTCATGGTTTTGTCTCAGGCTTTTTTTTTTTAAATGTTTCAAAGGCTTTGGAAGAGGAACATCCTCAGCCATAACTCTGGCTATGTGCACACTGATGGTGGCAAATTCGCTGCAATCAGATAAATAAAGACAGGCTCAATTGATCTGGAAGTCAGTCTAATAGTACCACCTTCTCAGGTGGCATAGCGCTGCATCGATGCAAACACATTCCCCGTTAGCAAAACACAGTGGATATGGCGCAAAGAAGGAAAGTTATAAAGTTGATGGGAGTTATGCAAGCTACTCTATGTAGTTCGCATAAAACCTGGCATTTCCTGCCGAATTTTGCTGCCAATGTAGACCTGGCCTCTGTATCCTCTTTCACACCCAAATTGTAACCATCGCACCTAAAATTAACTATTTTAGGTCAAAAATCAGAATTATTTCAACATGAGTATTTCAATATTCACTTTCATCCCCAAAAGTTGATATACCTTTTTTTTTTAATGGAAAGTTGGAATACATTGTTATCCCAAATATTGAAATGTTTCGTTCTGGCACAGGTCAGTTTGATGTTGAACTCCACCTTAGCTACTTGTGGTGTCTCAAGAGTATCTTATGGATAGCTTAGGTATCTCATGTCTCCAGCTTCAGGTCAGGAACAGCCTCCTCTGTCCCTTCATATGATCTTTCCACTGTTGCTGCTTTCATTTTCTCTCTCTTCTGCCTCTTTAACAATCTGGAACAACTACAGTCTGAAACCTCTGACAGAAAACTGGTCAAATTCACCACTGGTGTAACTCCAGTTGTTTCAGAGGTGCATATATTTGTCCCAGTGCCCCTACTTAGCAATTAAAACATCCTTTCAAACTTGTTATGAAGATTTAGTAGCCCATGTGCATATAATCTACTCACCTGTCTTTTACCATGTTGACTGGTGATAATGAAAGAACGTAATGATATTTTACTCGGCTGTCAAAATGTTACTCATGCTGGGTGAGTAGATAGAATGTTGCAATGCTGACCTAAACCAACATGTTAATGGAGAAGTGGTCCTGTTCCAGCAGTGGAAATTGAACCTGAAGAGATTTCAATTTTCTGCAACATTTGTTCGGATTGTTTTATAATAAGCCCTGTATTAAATTTGCCACATTATGTATTTCTTCTCACAAGGTGTCTGTCAATGGCAGTGGTTTTTCCCATTTCCCATTTATGAAGGCTACATTTACACTAGGAACTGGGGGTTTGATTCTTAGTTTGCATAGCTATTCTTATGTAGCTCATATCAACCTACTGGGCCAAAAATAGTAATGTAGTCAGGGTGGCACAGGCAATAGCGTGTGGCAGCACAGGTTGGCTGCCTCAAAAACAAACCCACTGGACCTTATGAGTATGTACTCAGGGAACATAGCCCACATAACCACTTACTGCTGTCCATTCTACTGCAGTTAGTCTACTCTTTCTAGCCTCTTAGCTCCATGAGTGCTAGTATTAGTGGATCAGAGACCTGAGAATCACAGCCCTCACTTAGGCTATGTCTACACTTGCACTTTTAAGTCGACTTAGTGTGTCTACACTTAAAATTAAAGTCGACTTAAAGGGGAACTTACAAAGTCGATCTAGAGCGTCCACACTGGATGCTCTAGGTCGACTTTGTGGGGCAAGGGGGACAGGGACCCTGGCAGGGCACAGCCCTGTGTGTGATGCTGTCTGGATTTAGGGAAGCATTTATATTATTTTCAATGGATATCTCATAAATGCTATAATCCATAGGAACTATGTCATGTTTGGTATCAATAGAAAGGTAGTAATTTGCTGGGAATGCTTATATAGTTTATGTCTAGGAATTCTATTTCGATTAGAAGTTAGGAATTTGATGTTATATCCATACTTTAACTTGTGTCATTCTGGAGGAATGCCTTAGACGGGAGGGTGTGAACAATCATTGTCTCCTTAATGTTTAGGAATTTTCCAGGTACAATGGTCCCAGGGAGTATCCTGATGAGCCATTAAGGACATAAAGAATACAACCATTGTGTCCTTAATGGCTCATCAGTTTACAAATGAATAAGCATTAATCATGAACCTTTCCCAAATCAAGGTGCATGAGTTAATTCCAATGACCTTGCCAGAAGGATATGAGCTCACCATGCAGAAATAGCCTTTACTACCAGATGCAGAATTCTAGTTACTGTTATCAGAAAACATAAGGGGTGAGATGCCATCCTCCATATTTCTTCATAACGTGACCCCACCGCCTATCCTCTAAAATTCAAAGCCTCCACATAGTGATTAACCCTGCTGGTGTCTTCCTAGTTATTAAATGTACCATGACAGTGGAACCAGTGCCATTGAAATGTGTAAGGGAAGCAATTCTGTAATGGCTCTGTGAGCTGGAAATTCCTTCCCTCTGCCCCCCTTACCATCCCTTTCATCTATTCAGCACCCAGCTGAGTTAGGTGGTCTGGATACTGGCCTCTGAATTATTATGAAATGTCCAAATCCAAAGGTTACCCCAGTAATGTATGAAGTTCAGAAGGAATTGCAGAAGGTTGAGGTAAGCAGCAGTATGTTGAACTTCACTGTCAGTGTAGGCCTGGGCTCAGTCCAGTAACCATTCAGCCTGGCAAAGCTTTTTAATGTCTGATAGCTGCTTAATGGTTTCTATAGGGAACCTTCTGTGAAGACCTAGGAAGAGAGAAGAGTTCTAGAGAGATGACTGGTCCCTGAAAATCCCTCTTTCCACTGGACAGGGATGATCTACATACAGAGGAATCCCTTTTTGTGTACACCTTGAAAGCATAAAGTGGATTAACATTATGTTTGTTACCTTAACAGAGAGTGAGTGAGTGATTATAGAAAGAACTGCCTGCAGGACACAGGAAAGAAAATCTAGGTACCATATACCATATAGCCTGAAAAGACAACTTCATGATTTTTTTTTCAGTTGTTTTAGTTGTATGCAATGTACAGGGTGTTGAGAGCAGGATAAAATGAAAGGCATTTGGAATGCTTGAACTCCTCACACACCCACACACACCACAGTCACCTCCCCTCAGTGAGAAGTAATTGGCATAGGGTCGATTCTATGGGAGATGGATTACCACACACGTTTATGTGGCAATTAGATTTTATTATTTACCGGTTAGCATGCACCACCAACTTTCCCTCACAGTCCATTGGACAAACAGATTGCCTTAGTTTTAATCTGCTTCATCTCTGTCAATACTGATGCCTTCCACTTCAGAAGTACAATCGCTGGGGTTCTGAAGAATCATTTGTGGGGAAATGATTCATTTCTCTGTGGAGTGTTTTATTGTATCAGAATCTATGTTATTTAAGAGCTGGCTTCTGTCTTTAGGTGAATTCCTGATCAAGGTTTCTAAACTGTACCATACAGGAATAATCCCGGGAGATGTGATTTAGACGCCACGCTCCCACTCCTTTCTTCTCCTCTCTATTCTAAGCTCAGTTGCTACAATTGTCTTCCTTCCCAGATTTCTGATCACTTAGCTCCACCTCCCCCATTCGCTCCCCCACAGAAACCCTCAACAAAAACACCAGCATGAGGGACAGCGGTAGATAGCACAGACAGTGCAGCAAAGTTAAGAAGTAGTGGATGGCATGGCAACAGCAGGAAAGGGGACTGAAGACTGTAGCACAGTTGTAGCTGGTGAGGAAGGTCAACAAGGCTTTGGATGTGGGTAGCACAATATGATCAGGGAGTTGAAGAAAAGTGGAGCTGCAGCAACGAGGAGTAGTTTTACCTTCAATCTGGACTGTGGCATGACAAATTAGGAGCAAATAAATCTGCACTACGCTCCTTTTCATTGTGCCTATAAAAACTGTGGACTCTCTCTGGCACTTGCTTCATCTATTTGCCTTTAGTCTAAGTCATAGTGTGCAAAGCTTCCATGAAATATTAAAAAGAATAAGTAGTGTCAGTCAAGGGGGCAGAGTAACATTGATAAATTCTCTTAATAAATAGAACTGGAATCTGCTATATAGTGTAAAAGAATGAATAGAGAGAAATCCCAGTTGACAACCATATGGAAGTATTTTTCCTAATGATGGAGGTTATGGAAAACATCATGCACAGGGCAACTTCTGTACTATAAGCTGCCGATCTCAGCCAACATTGCATTATGGATGAGATGGAAATGAGGCAGGCAATAGGGATGAGATTATATATTTCTCCAAAAGAGAGCAATGTTCTAACAGTTCAATTCCTATTACCAGATCCATTCCTATAAATACACATACCCTTTTTATCTTGCCTTGTTAAGAGTATGGAAGAGGGAACAGGGTTTTCCTCTGATTCTCTGGTCTTGGCTAAAACAAGGCATACTTTTAGACTGTAGTTTGGGCTGCCAGAAGGGTCATGGCATGCTTTACACTTAGTCTTCTGTTTTATAATTAAGTTCACATCAAAGGTGTTTAAACATCACCTAGAAGGGGAAAGTCCTTTCCTGCTCTGACCTGCCTGTCACATGAGACAAACCCTGTGTGAGGGGGTGAACAGTAATTATTCACCTAGCTCCCATTGAAAATCAATTGAAGTTCAATGCCTAGCTGCCACTTTTGCCTGGGAAATTTTCCTCCATGGGTAATTAAATATGGGCATTTTACAAGTGAGCTGTGTTTAGGACAGTTATAGTCTATGATTTATCAAAGAAACTTTGGGATGCGGGAAACCAACTAACAGCTGCCCATAAAGTCAGTGCTCATTCTCCACACCCACCCCCCAGCACTTTTTAATTGCTTCGGAACAAAGGAATCTAGTCCCAACTCCATGTTCTCACCATGAGAGTTACACTTGGTATATGTTAATGCAACTATTAAAGCCACAAAAAGGTACTCCAGTTGCTCTGGCATGCAGCAGCAAAAGAATAATTTGTGTCCTACTGAGTTTTGTGGAAAGCCTGGAGAATATCTTTGCATTTTTTTGGAGACTGGACTATCCCAGTGTATGTGGTCTATTTTTCTCATGTGCTTGCTTGGTGGAAAGGAGTGCCATATGTTTGATTTATTTTGAAACATTTCATGCACTATAGCAGTGCACTGGGTGAAAAGCATGCCTGACACCATTGTATGTCAATGGACATTGTACGTCAGAGACATGCCACTGTATCTTCATATGGCGCATCACAGAATCAGAGACGTATGTGTGTCATGCCTTCAAACCCCACATTCAAAATCCATGTGGGCTGTCTCTTTCTGGAGGAGTAAAGCTAACCTGGTTCAATGTCACAACCTTCTTTTTAATAACTGCAGCAATAATTTTGGACAGAGTGACATCGCAAACAAGAAGAAGCTTTCTCTATAATGAGAGGGAGGAAATCAGAACAAAGGTTGGGATTATAGTTGAAAAACAGCAGCAAAAGAAAGGCTGAAGGGAAAGATGTTCACAAATATATCTATCACTATCTCTGCAACCCCAGCCAGAAATGCTCCAGGATTGGCTTCTTTATTTTGGTCTGATGAAGACACAAGCTATGGTTCCCGTTAAATCTTCACTGTCTGTTTTATCTATAGCTAGAACCATATCTGAATGCACAGCATTATTCACTCAAAATAATGAGCCTTTCCTTGGCACAAGCGGTGAGTAAAGTTGCAATAAAATATCTTAGCTACCTGCCCTCAAATATCTGCTCTGTCTAATCTGAGTACATTTTCTGTGTTGCTGGCACAATGAGAGACAATGACTAAATGAATTCTCTGTCACCCAGTAATTTGAAGACTGGGATGTTCATAAAAATCAACAACTAGCCTTTGCCCCTAGAGCATGCAATACGGGAGTTCTTGGTTGATGACTCATCCACGAAGGAGAAGGAATGGAAGCGTCATTGACGGCATGTCAGTGATGAAGATACTGCCAAATGGAACGAAGTATTTTACTATTAATCTGACTCAAGAAAAAAATCATTAGGAAAGAAGGCAGGTTACTCTGTCTGAAAGTTTTAATTTTAAATGTCATTGGTTCAACCTCTGCAATACTTTCCTTTCTATGCTGAACAAGTTCAGCAAATTGAAAAGATCAGGGGGTAGAAATTGTGTATCAGTTGTTTATTAGGTGAACAATTACCACATTTGTTTCTGTAACACTTTCATGGAGTATTGGTTATTTATCGTTTTTTTTTCCAGAGCAGTTTGATAAAAAAAAATAAGTTAAAAGATAAACTGAGAAGCTTGATTGATTTGTTAAGCAGTCAATCTGAACTCTTCGGATTGAAAATAACATATCAGTTATGCACCAAGGGCTTGAGCCAACTACAAATGAAGTCAATGGAAAAACTCTCATTGACTTCAATGCGAGGTTGGACGTGGCCCTAAAGGAGATAAGAGAATAGGTTCTATGTGATTTCCCTGACTCAGCAGCACTACTGTTGCCACCCATTGTACTGCAGGCATGGTATATTTCCTATACTTTATTTCCCTTTACTGCTTGCCTCTGCAGCTTTTAATATACATTCCCTCTAGAAATACTGGTACTTATTTATTGTGCTGGACCAGAGGAATCAAAAAAGACATCCTGCTAAATGTTTGACCAGCAAAGAATAGGATGCCTCCACATATTGATTTTTATAATAGAAATAGAAGGACTATAAGGTTGAGAAATATCTGTCCCTGCTTTAAGGACCTTTTCCTACAAGTATGCCTAGAGAGCACAATAGGAATCCCCTGTATTTTCTACTGCTTCTGTGCCCGTATTTGACTATGTAATTTCTAGGTTCGTTAGTTTCAATTCCTTTTTAAATTAAAAATGTCAAGATGAATTTGAAGACATATCAAGGACTTTTCAGGAGTAAATGTGAAACATCAAAATAATACTCTAGGAGACAACACAGTTCAGGGGGGAAAAAAGGAAAGGAAAAAAAAAAAAGAAATGTTTGCTCCAGGAAAAGTATGGTGGTTAACTTTGTAACTTTATCAATATTTTCTCATTTGTGTGAGTGTTTTCAGTTAGGGGAAAATAAAAAGAGAAAATAAGTGGAAGGAAAGTGGGTTAATTATTGGCAACCCATGAAACCCTCTAATATCTGCTGTAGTATTAGGGCTTATTTTTAGTAGGCTGCAGCCAGTAGAAGGTGTTATCATGAACTCTCACCACTGAACAGATAATTCATTTCATCCAGAGAGGAAAGTAGTTCACATAGACAGTGTGAGGGCAAATAAACCAAAGTAAATTGAGGGCCTGTACCTCCAAGTGCTCAGAGAATGTACTTCCCATTGAAGGCAATGGAACTGTGTACGGGAATCACACAGGAGGAAGCCGTAGGGTGTGATCATATGTAGACAGAGATCTTCAGCATGCATTTCTTCTGTGGAGTGTTTACAATTCACTATAACAAGAAAAAAGTAGGTGTAAGAGAGTTTGGAGCATGTTCTGCTGATCCCTCTAATCTCTTTCTGTAGGCACACGGCTAAATTCTCCTCTGATTTACTCATCCTGAAACCCCCAACGGTGTTTACTGCATATACTTGGGTTCTCATTAGTATCACTCTGAGCTACTGCCTTGTTTTCATTTTCTGATGCATTGAATTATGTAGGGAAACTAATTGTCCCTTGTGGTGAGCATGGAATTGAAGTCTTCATGGAAAATAAAACGGAAAAAAACCTGAAAATGACTCACTCTTTTTCAGTGGAAAATGTGAACAAGTTCTGAAGAAACAACAACAAAAATGCTTTTTTCAAAATCTTAGTGCTAGATTATGTCCCAGAGATCCACCTCTTAGTAGAAGGAGAAACATCATTGTGCACCTACAAGGGCATAACATCAACTAATTACAACTCCTGGATCCTATATAATGACATCTTGGCTCTGCTAGCCCCAAGTATATTGAGGGAAGAGTCAAGGTTCTGCCTTTTCCTCCTCTCCTTCCTACCCATTTGCTGATGTGTTAGGGAAGGAGAGAATGAACATACAGTGCTGTTTACTCTTTTGTGCCCAGGTTGAAGCTTCAAGTGGACAAACATTGGAGGGGAGTTAAAATTTCCCCTCTGGTCCTGCCTGCGCATGTAATCTTGAGTCAAAGTCTAGCCCATAGAGCTAGTAAAAAATTACCCATCTAGACATTTTCTGCCAGAAAATGGCCTTTTAAAAATGAAAAATAATTTATTTAAAAATATTTCTTCTGCCTAAAACCAAAAGTAACATTTTTTTTTGAAAAATTTTATTTTCCCTTTTCTTTCCCTCCCCCCTCAGCCTTTTCCCCTTTCTGACACTAGAAAAGAAGGGGATGGGTGCAATAGCTCAAAGTCCAATAAAGCTCTCAGTTCTTATTTTTGAGAGCTGATATTTTTCCAACATGTTTTAATGAAAGAAAATCTGTGAATTAAAAAATCAAAATTTCCTGAAAAAAAGGTTTCTTTTTTTTCTTACCAGCTCTACCCTCAATAAATATTCTTACTTTTATTGTCCATCAGTTTTGTCAGCAGTGAAAAATATTTTGCCTACTTAGTATAGTGAAAAGTGAACTAGGAGAACTAGTTGAGATAAAATAAAGATGACCCATATCCCTAATCCACAATTAGAACAGAAACCCAAACCAAATATAGCTTGACATTTGGAAAAAATGCAGTCAACATTTGAAAAAAAATGTGTATATATTTGCATACTTTTTTTACTTTTGAGACTAGAACAATAATATATAAATACTATTAAATATTCATATGGCTTAAACTTGGAATTTCCATCCAATGGTAAATTTTGATTTAGCACAAACTGTATCTTCCACAAGAAAATAAAATGTAGATGGAAAATTCTAAACAGCTCTACTCTCACCATTATAGCAATATAGAAGCTGTAATGGGAATACAATGAGACTGGCTGTTTGCATAAGAATTTGAGCCTGACTTTTCAACAAAATCTGGTTGGCTAGGTCCCTCATCTGTAGATTGCTTTGATATAGGAATTTCAAACTAGACTTGATCAAAGCATCCTGTTTTGCTTATTTTCAAGATTTTTTAATAGAAAAAATTGTTTGTTTTGTTTGAAAAATATGTTTCAACAACATTTTCCAGCCAAACTCTCCAACTGGTCAGAACACAAAAACAGCCTTACTCCGCCTTTTTAAAAATAAATAAATAAATAAAATGTCAACATAAAATGTCTAAACTAATTCTATTTCTTGCCTTGTGTGGCTCATCCATGAAGTCCTCTGCCTGCTCTTAAAAAAAAAAAAAAAAAAAAAAAAAAAAACCACCCCCCCACCCGCCCAGAAGTAATATTATCATTCAGTATTTTATGCTAAGTAATTTCACATGATCATTTTTGGAGTCATGTGAACTTCTTTTTGTTATTTCCTTTAACAATGTAGGTTAACTAATATCTCCTTTGTCATTTGATGTTGTTTTTCTTGGGGTTTGCAGACCTCCATATTCTAGTGCTAAAGCAGAGATGTCATATTTTTATACAAATTGGAAAACAGATTAATTGTATCTGTGATAGTGCCTGGTTTATGAACTCATCACTGGCTATCAAGTTCAGTGGACTGGGTTCTTTCCGGCAGCTGGTTTTTATCTGTTTTGTTTGTTTGTCTTGTGTTTCGTTAAGTAGCTGAGCATAGCTTTCTGCTGTTCTGAGAGTTTCTCAAGCAGATAGGAAATAAAGTTCAGTGATTTGAAACCTGCTGCTTCAGTTGATAAATTGTTGTCCTCCTGCAGCTTAGTCAGGATATTTGCTGAGCCTGGACAGAGTTGCCTACAGTTGCCACAGATTTTTTTTTTTTATGTCATCACAAACATATTTCCAGTGTTCCAGTTTATGCAGGAACTTACCAATGATCAGTGTAAGCAGTTTGCAAAGTATGACATCTGCATGAAACAGACTTTACAAAACGTACTATATGCTTCTACAGTGGCACTATGATTTTAGAAGAATAATCATGGCTGTGAGGCTATAGATAAACCTTAAAAAAGTGTCAGCAGAAAAGTACACACCATGTTATGTATATTCATGTTTCTGTGGGTCTTATGATTAACCGAGGAAGCATCTAGAGTGTTCCCCTATTGTTTTTTGAATGTTGTGATTTCTGGTGTCAGGTTTGTGTCCATTTATTCTTTTGCGTAGAGATTGTCCTGTTTGTCCAATATATAAGGCAGGGGGACATTTCCGGCACATAACGGCATAAATCACATTGGTGGATGAGCAGGTGAATGATCCCTTGATGGAGTAACTGGCTTGATTAGGTCCTGTGATGGTGTCTTTTGTGTAGATATGGGAGCAAAGTTGGCAACATGGTCTGCTGCAGGGATATGTTCCTATTTTAATGTTTCTGTTGTTTGGTCTGTAGTTGCTGGTGAGTATCTGTTTATGGTTGGGGGGCTGTCTGTAAGTGAGGAGATGTCTGTCTCCCAAGGCTTGAGTGAGTGAGGGATCGTTGTGTAGAATAGATTGTAGATCCTTAATGATGTGCTGTAGAGGTCTGACTTGGGGGTTGTAGGTGATGACCAGTGACCACCAGCAACTACAGACCAAACAACAGAAACATTAAAGCAGTAACATATCACTGCAACATACCACGATAAAGAAATCTGTTAGTCTTTAAAAGTGCCATAAAACTCCTTGTTTGTTTTGCTGACCTAGACTAACACGGCTACCCCTTTGGCACTTATCTTCCTTGTGTGTAAAATGGGTACTTCCCTACCTTATAGAGGTGTGGTGAGGATAAATACATTAAACACAGTCAGGTGCTCATATGCTATGGTGATCAGGTCATATAACTACCCAAGAGTTTGGTTAACTGATTATAAAAAAGCGAGGAGGAGTAAGGTATAAGCTTGTTGGAGTCAATGACCCATCTTTTTCTACTTCTCCTATGGCACAGGATAAATAATAATTGTATAATATAGAGATATTGTACTTGTGTCCACTTGAAACAGACAAATATTGTAATCCTGCTATATCTTTCATTGAGATACCAGAGTTTAAAAAATCTATTAAATTTGTTTAAATGAGGTAACGTCAAGCCAGTCCTGAATGCTTTTGTTCATTTACATAGTAAAGGGTGCTTATAGCCTTTCTTGGGCTTCTTTTAACACATACTAAGTACTGGAAATAAAATAAGAAAAATAATCTGCAGCATTTAAATTATTCCATTGGGCATTCTGGAAGTCAGCCCTTCATTTTTGTGTGAAGCATACCATACACCTCTTTTAAAGCATGCTTTCAAAAGTGTTCACATGCTTTTACAGTGTGCTTGGAAGATTACCAAAATCAGGCTAATGGGAAGTAAGTTCCAGCACCCTAATGTTCTCACAGAGAATACTGTAGTTATGGTTTCACCCTACAAAATCTGTCATTCAGAAGGACAGATATTTAAGTAGACCAAACGACCTTCCAATGATCTTTTCTATGACTAATATTTACTTCTTTCAACAGGTGATTTGTATATTGGAGGAGTGGCAAAAGAAATGTATAAATCCCTGCCAAAACTGGTACATGCAAAGGAGGGATTTCAAGGTTGCCTTGCATCAGTTGACTTGAATGGACGTCTCCCTGATCTGATCTCGGATGCCCTGTTTTGCAATGGGCAAATAGAAAGAGGATGTGAAGGTACTGGACATTATAGTAGTTTCATCATAAGAACTTCCAATAGAAAGTAGATATTCTTATATCTCATTGTGCAAATGTTAGACCCATCCTTCTAGTGCTGGTTATGTATGGGGGGTTTGTATTTTAACTGTGTAATTAGCAAAGTGCCTCAGTTGTAATATGATTTGTGTACACAGTTCATGAGGTAGGTGCCCCCGAAGGAGAAATGTATACCTGCTCAACAAAGCACAGACTAATCTGAGAACATGAACTTACATCTTGGATATAATGTATACATTCTGCTCTTTTCTAGTGACAAGCCAACTTGCATGCCTTTTGTTTGTTTGTGGCATAGTTTAATAATCATGGGAACAGTAACAATTAGCTTCTGTATATTATTTAGATATTGATGTATAAGCAATCTTCTAGTCTCTGCCCTATATTACACTACCTTGTTAGATTATGATTTTTCATTGAAAACCTTCCCAACCAGTGAAGTTAATAAGGCCAAACTATGCTCTGTCACATACCCCATAAGACTTTCTTGGCTCCAGTGGAATAGTGTGATGGAAGTCCGGACAGAATTAGCTCCAAAAGATTTGTTTGAGTGTGAAAGCAAGTACGTTCCCCTGGATGATTACAGTTTTGGTTCCAAGTACAAATAAGTCACAGCCACAAAAATCTTGATTTCAAGGAGCCTGTCGTGCTAGTATGTCCGTGTTCAGGGTTTCAGCTTGGATCTATCTTGAATTTCTCCAGTAGCTTCATTCTGCATAGTTTTTACTTCGTTATATTAGATAGCTTAAATCAATTCTCTGTCCTTAGTTATATACACTTTATTCACATCATTCTGAATTTAGCAGCTCTCTTCCATTATATTTGCTTTCCCCTTTCACTAACGTACCATTCTGCTCTGAAAAGTGACTGTAAAAATGGCATTGTAGTGTTCATGTTAATATTCTCTCAATGACTTTCAGATCAAGTGTGTTGAGTTTATAAGAAAATGTTTTGGGGGTTCCCCCCCCCCCCTTAACTGCTTAAGCTTAATTCATTCTTTCTCTCTCTGGCCCAGTGATTCTCTCATTATTTATCCACAGTGGTGTGGCTTCAGCATTGGGCCAGAGAGAAAACAAGCATGAAAATGACTCTCTATTGTGCTAGGTAAAACACTTCCTGGGAAGTGGGATACCCAGGCTCTAATCCTCTGCTTTGATGACTTTATGCAAATAATTCCACAATAAAGAATGAGAGAGCCCCACCTCCTCACCCCACCAGATTATCCCCTAGCCCAGCAGCTGGGGTACTCACCTGAGTGAGATCTGTCCAATCTCATTTCAAATGATGTCACCCTCCCCCCACCAAGTGGGGACAGGGTGAACTCAGGGGGTGTGGGAGGGTGGGTAATGTCTCCTGGCAAGTAACCTATCCACTAGCCTAAAAATTATAAGGGAGGTTCTTCTTCTGGCTTTTTGCTAAAATAGCATAGGTAGGTGCCTAGCACCCAGAGCGGGTTTGCTGCTGCCAATACCAAGTGGAGGGAAAGCTTTAAGCACCTGTCTCAGAGATATGAATGAGGCTTAGCATATACCCCTCAATTTGACATGTCCCACTGATTCTCCTAAGTGAGGAGCTTTCTAGCGTGCTGATTTGGGACTCTCATTTGAAGACACCTGTCTTTCCCCATTTATTGTACAGAGGGCTGAGGCTCTGAACTCAGGCTTTGTGAATTCCAGAGATTTTCTAGATGCCCAAAAATTTCTGAATTGAGCCCCAGTTCACCCAACAAGTTGGGGCAGAAACTCCCTTCTAGAACCTTTCCCCTACTCTATGGTCTTTCTACAGGAACTTACTTACTACCCTCAATTTTCTCCCTAGCTGGGCTGCTTGCCAGTCTTTTATATGAGGACCAGGTAACCTATAGGTTGTTACCTGATACCTGACCTGAGATACATCACCGTGGAAACAGCTTAAGTACTGACAGTGGAGTTTATGCCCATTTATGTTAATAGCCATCCTATCCTGCATCCCTCCTCATGGAGAATTCCTATAGAAACGTGTGGGAAATCACTATTACCTTCAGTGATAGTTTTGAATGATGGTCTTGATCCAAAGGCCATTAAAGTCATTGGGAGTCTCTTCATAGATTACAAAGGGCTTTAGATTCAGACAAAAGCAAGCTAGGAAACTGGGACCATTAAAAGTGACTCCATGATTTATCATCTATTCCATTCCTTCACAGATACAAGATGGAGGAGATAATATTATTTTACTGGACCAACTTCTGTTGGTGAGAGATTAACTTTTGAGCCATACTGAGTTCCGCTGCAGGTGTGGGAAAGGAATGAACTGCTCTGAGTGTCTTGAAAGCTTGTGTCCCTCACCAAGAGTAGTTGATCCAGTAAAAGATCTTACCTCATCCACCTTGTCTCTTTAATATCCTAGATTGACATGCCTAGACTTCCTTCACATTGGCTCTTATATAAAAAGTACCCTTAAATACCCATTTATGTACTTAGACTGTATAAAAGAGATAAATCCTTGTTGAGGAAGTCCTCAGGATAATGAAAACTTCTTCAGAATAAAAGTATTGGACAGATTATTTTAATTTTTATTAAGAAAAATTGTTAAATTTTCTATGTAATTTGAACCATAATTTTACATTTTAAAAAATGAAACCTAGATGATGTCAAATTAATGATGCAACAAATTGTTATACATTATAAATTAATGACCTAACAAGTTTGAGTTCAGTTTTCATTAAATAATCAGTAATGTTTTGCTTTGGACAATTTGTATATTAATGCAGACATTTAAATGGCAAAAAAATTGCCTGTTCTCATCTGAATTTGAAACCGTTTTCTGTGTATAACTTTCCATGTATTTAGATTTGAGACTAGACTTTTTGTTTTGAAGCTTCTCTTCCTTTAAAATACGAAGAGGAGGTTGACATAAAAGCTCAAATAAAGCATAAAATGTTAATCCAAAGCATCCTGAAGTCAAGACTCCTATTGATGTCAGTGGAATTTGGAAAAAAGTCTCTAATTTCAATCTGCATGGCTGAAAGCATAATAAACAGTCCATATTTTGTTCTACGTGCTAAAGGTCCTGCTTTCATTGAATTCCATAGTAAAACTACCATTGATTTCAATGAGAAAAGAGGTGGGCCCTACTTCGACACCCATAAGAAACAGGAAAGTTTGGGGTTATTTTTATGGATTTACAGAAGATCATAAGTGCTTGGAATTCATAGATTTTCCATACCACTGATTATTCAATTTATTGGCTGTCATAAAATGAGAGATAATCAGACAAGAGTAATTGAAGTTTACTAATCTGCACATATGTATTAATAGCAAGCTCTTATCCACACCCAGCTAATAAAATATAGTCCAGCATCAATATTATTTTTAGATTATCTGTTTTGCTTTTGAGGAAGTCTAGCTGCTCTTGTTTTGTTAGTCAGCTTCTTAGAGTTCTCCCCATGTAAGAAGACTGCAATATTGCTAATTCTAGGCATTTAAAGATCATGAGACAGGACCCCAAAATCATGACATTGGCTTAATAATCATGAGATATTTGTTTGCATTCTGGTTTCCAAGCCAGATTTTCTCCATTAATCATAAGAGATAGGAACTTACTTTAAGATTATTTTATAATCAGTTATCTTCATGAGCTGGGATTTTAGGAAAAATGCTGAAAATCATGAGACTTTTGACCAGATTGTGAGTGTTGGCCGTGTACATGCTTTATTAGGCCCACATCTTACAACTGATAATGTGTGGACTGACTGCTATATTTGGGCAGAGATCTGTTGCCACAGTTGCCCTTGACAACTGTAGGATTAAGGCTTCTATTTATTAGGCTATTTTTCTGCAAACATGTTATGTGCTTAACTTTACTACCGTGAGAAGTCCTCTTGATTTTAGTGGAATTACTTCCATGCATGTGAGTAAGTGCTTGCAGAATCATGGCCTGGTTTGCGATACTTTTCAGGGGTAAGCAGATGAGACAGGGAAGACAAGTTATTAAGCATTACAGAAATTCAGGGTTGCCGCCAAAGACATTTGCTTAAATTGCATTTCATTTTGGCTTTTGAATAAAAGTTAAACTTTGTGGGAACAAATTTGTTGATAAAACTTCAATGACAAGAAACTACAAAGTTAGAACTATAAAAATTGCTAAATAGACCTCTGAATAATTAACTAAAATGCTAGGCCATAACAGTGACTTGTATGATTTGGTCAGTGAGGCCCAATCTTATTCTATTGAATTCATTGGTGATTTTTCCATAGATTTTAATTGAGGTGGAATCAGGGCCTCCCATAGAGAAGTTTAATAGTTTCCTCAGCATATATGGTGATGTACAGTTGTGATATAAAATAACTTTTGAATTACCTTTGTGATACTCTACAAGATCTCAAGACACGCCACTAAGTAAAATGAAGCTTTTGTGTTAAATGTGCAACTCCCAAACCAATCCATTTCCTTACTTTAAAAACATAAAATTAATTACCCATGCAAAGAAATAAATCCAACCAATTTTTAAAAGTCTGCAATGAAGATGAAACAAAATTATATTTATATCGCATTGGAAACATAAGGCAAGTGCTCAAAGGAGTATACAAAAACATCTTACTAAGTAGTTTAGATAAATAAAAATAACTATAAAATTACAGAAAATTATGAACCCATTGGTATTATTTATTCTGACATTTACTAGCATCAATTAAACATACTTTATTCTGTCAACAAGTATGGGGTTGGTTTTTTTAACAAAATACATTGTTTACATGTAAACCAGTCATACAGTTGTAATCAATCTGTGTTTCTTAACAAATTCTGTTAGAAAAATATTTATACATAATATACAAGATCTGCAAAACCTCAGATACTCAGAATGACATGAGCAATAGCAAAAACTCAGTAAGGCAATCGTTCCATAAATTGCAAAAAGTATTTCCTTCTACATCCATGCAGTTTAGTATTCACTTTCGATGTTTTGTGCTTTTTTTACTTCAAGTCCACATGACTGTTTTCTAATTTTAATTTGATTATGAAATCTAACATTGCATAACTAAAGTGCAAATACATGCATGAATATATAGCTTTAAAACACCTACAGATACTTTCACTTCGTTTTTGTAAGGTGTCCAGGTAGCAGATTCCGGTTTTAAGAAAAAAAGAGTAAGTGATTTATCAACCATTAGAATACCCAAATGTACATGGAGAATGATGTAATGGCCAAATGTTTAAAGGAAAACTTCTAAATTCAAAACTGCTAAGAAAATGGAATGGCTGCCTTAGATGTCCCTTCTTTGCTGAACGCAGGTTACCAGCTGTGCATAAAATCTCAAATTAATCTGCTAAATATGGGCATTTTAATATACAGCCTAACTATATCAGAGCTCATTAATACTTTAGAGTAACTGTTGTCAATAATATACTCAGCTGCTAATCCTACTCTTGAGATGATCTTTTGGGTCTCAATTCAGCAAGATACTTAAGCGTGTGCCTGATTTGAAGCAAGTGAGTAATCAGTGGATGTTTCTTTCTCCAAAATTATTGAAAAGGGTTTTATAAGGGTTAGGACTATATTCTTTCCTTGTAGGACATGTCAATTGGGGGTCTGTGATATGTGGAGCCAGGGCAATATATGACTCTTGATCAGATGTATATTTCAATCTTACTTCTTCCAGTCACACAGGAAGGTCTAGAGGAGAGAAAGATGGGAAGCGATAATGTGCTAATGACTGTAGAATTCACTGTATCTGAACATGACAAATGACGAGTCAGGAAGCAGCCATGCATTCACTTTGCTAATGCATTCATATCTCTCCAAGAAGAAGAAAAAAAAACTTTTAATTTTCCTTCATTACATGTCATCAGCTCAATTAACCATTATATTTGTAGTAAAATACTGGCAAATTGCTGCTTTCTCATTTTGGCTTGCCTGGAGATTTATGGCTATTAGCATTAATTTGTTTGTGTTATATGGCTTTTCTTTCTCTCTTTAACAGCAGCATGCACTTTATTCTGAATGTTTTTCTGTGTTTGCTGCCATTTCGATATTGCTTACTAACATTTAATATATTTTGCTTTTTTTTATTTTGCCGACAAAGTTGCATTGATGAAAGCTGATTTGCAAGGTAGATAGCCCTACGTGTATTAAACAAGACTGAAACCCAGAATGCACAGTTGGATATCTACATTAAATGCTCTGTACATTTCCTGCAATAAAATGTGTTGTTTTGTTTCCTATTTTCTCTTTTTTCCCCTCTAAACATGATACAAGAGTCTTCATTTTACAGTGTATTTTGCATAAAGGCTTTCAGTCTTGAATATGTTTGTATAGTGATTGCATTAGTACTTTGATCATACCTTTTTAAAAGTTCTTTTATTTTTCAGTGGTCTAGTTCTGACTTTCTTAGAAATAGAATAGCTTTGTTTTTCATGTGTATGTCACATTTGAGCATGCTAGCTCATTAGTACTCTGATTAATTTTTCCTGCTTAAAAAAGAACCTGCATGGGATCACTAAAGCATGTGAATCAATACTTGCCAACATTCCTGCCAACTCAACCCCCCCCCCCTCTTTATTTTAGACCGAGCTCTTTTTTAAAGTGATTCCTGGGATTTCAGGTACACTAAATGTATCCTCATTTCCTAGCTTGTGTTTAATTTTCTGATCTTGTTTCCTATCTTCCATGATACTCGGTTTTGCTGGTTGGAACACAATTTGCAGGAAAAAGAATAAATAAATGAATTTTCAGGGGGGGGGGGAGAGAGCGGGGGGTGGAATGCCTATCAATGGTGTGACGTGAAATTAACAATAGCTTGCTATGGTGTTAACATGCTTTCTGCTCTTGGATTAACCCTTTACTTATGTTTGTTGTCTTTATATTTATGAATTATGTTCTGTCCGTCTCAGAGCCAAAATTAGAAGACAGTAATGTTATTTGCCCCCATATAACACAGGAAGTTTTAAATAAATTTTGCTTTAGATCCCTTTGCTCATTAGATTTGAGAGGTTGGCAGCTAACATGTGATCCCAAACCAAACATGTTACTTTGAAAGACAAACTGCAAGTCCCTTTTGTATGTTCTCTTCAGGCCCCAGCACCACATGCCAAGAGGATTCATGTGCGAACCAAGGAGTGTGCTTGCAGCAATGGGATGGATTCAGCTGTGACTGCAGCATGACCTCCTTCAGTGGACCATTGTGCAATGACCGTAAGTACATGCGAGAATGTTTATCTAAGAGCCTTACAGCTCTAGGGTAGTATTTAAAGCAAGTGTCTGAAATTTGTATTATTTAATATTATAAACTTAATTGAACTGGCAAAACCTTGAGAAAATCTATGATGCTTGTAGGAAGAGCATGACTGAAACATTATAGTATAAATGGGGGACAACAATACTTCGCATAATGTCATGAAATAAATTGGATTTATTATACTTGACTGCATATCTAATGCCATTGATGGTAACATATTAGAAATGAGTCTTTTCGTGCATAAACATTACAAATAGTTTTTTTTTTCTGATTGAAAAAAACTTTTCACATTTTATTATCTTAAGCTATATTGTAATTTTGTGTCTTTATATCCTGAGAGCTGTAATTACTGTGAAACAGTTGGCAATGCTCATTATCTTTCTTTGTAGATTTCTTTAGGTGACACATTCAGCTCTGTCAAATAAAAAGCACTCCCTGTGTTTTAGGGCTTTGGGTTTATTTTTTTTAATTACATCTAAATGAACCCAAATATCATGTACCAACCATCTGGTCCTCAAGGACAAATGGAAGTTGTCATAAATATGGGGCCTACTTCACCGGTGTGCTGCTATGGTTTTACGCCAGTCTAAACCCTTTGATTATCTGAGAAGAGTTAACAATGTTGAGCTCTAATGGAGTCCCTTTGCATCTTAACGAATAGTTGAGAGTAGAATTTTAAAATATATTGAAAACATGGCAACAGGAGAGTCCCAATGTTGTGTTTTGTTGCTTTTAATTGATGCCGATTCATGCTCTCCCATCACAAAAATGGGAGAAAACTACTTCTGGAGATCTGCACTTTCTGACAGAATGCAAAATGGGAAATTCAAAGCATTTTGAAGAGAGTCTTCTGTAAGGACTCCAGACACTTACATAATTCCAAATTCCAGAGCTCTTCAGTGTAAGTAAAATAAGTGGGGTTCTTGTACTACTAAAGACAGTTGGTTTTGGTGATGATGTGAAGGTCATGTATACATTCATAGACATCTTATTGGCATTGTTTAGGGAAGGCCAAGGGAAAGAGTGATGATTAAAAAGCAAGTGAAAATATGGGATGACTTTCACAGATCTTCAAACCACTGGGTAAAATTCTGTGATACATAACTGAGCTAATCTTACAATGATCTCAATAGAAATTTGTCTCAGTTATGGAGAGCGGAATTGTTGTATGCCATTTTAGTAATAATAGGTTTTTGTTGCAGAAGAATAAAGAGTACTTTAAAACATATTAAGTGCAGTCTTCAGTTGGTGTATTTTAGCATTACTCAAAAGAAGCCGAGAAAGTTACACCCATTTATAGGAACAGAGAATCTGTACCAGTATTATAACATAAGAATATTTCTGAAGTTGTTAGTTTGTAAATTTGGATTTGCCTGTTTCATATTTACAAACTTAAGTAAAACAGAAAGTTTATTGTATCTAAGTGTGGCTTGTAGCATATTAGAGTAACAGAAAGCTGTGTTATTGTAAGGTAGATAGCTTTTTTAAAGTTACCAAAATAATGTGAAAACTAAAAACAACAACCACAAAAAAGTAACATTGTCTATGATTTGATAAGAGTGGCATGTAAAATCTAATCTATTTCTCAGAGGATCAAGACTAATATATTGTCTAGCTGCTTCCCTAGACTCTTCTGGCAAGTCTTAAAGTATTTATTGAAACTTGTACAAATGATGTTACTGTATTTAGGTTGATATTTTCAGTATGTCAACCAATGTGACCTCAATTCATGAAAGTTTGACAATGTGTCATCTCTGGTCTTCACTTGCATAGTTTTCTCCTTGTGTTTAATTTCCAAAACAGAGAGTTCAGAGAAAATGGGGAAAAAGTAGTACAGAAAAAAATAGTTGATATATGCATATATACCATATATGTATATTTCCATGTATTAGATTGGTCTAATTTCTTGGTCTAAAAACTAACAAAGGACCAGATTCTGATACCTTTACTCTTGTTGAGTTATATCTTAGCCCAGAAGTGAAGTCAATGCAGGGTTTTTTTAAATGATGGCTATCCAATTTAATGGTATCAAAATTCAGCTCAAAATAAACAAACCAGAAAGCAGGCACATCTTCTGACAAGTGGAGTATGTCCTATATGTGCCTGTAAGAGGGGAGGAAAAAATTCTGGTGATCTCACCCAGGGAATGCGCTCCATGGCGCAGTGAAGCTAAAATCCCCTGCAAAAATTGATTCATGCCAGCCTGTCTCAGTTTACAGCATAGGGGACCATATTTGGGAATACCTCTAGAATCAGTAAAAACTTTCAGTCCAGGTGAAACTTTTGAAGTGCACTCAGTGTAACAGATATATGGCAGTTATGGATCATTGTGACCATGATGGTAAAGGTAGAGACATGCTACATGAGAAGGTTATTGCTACTCTGCTATGATATGACACTTGGAGATGCAGGGCAGCGATACTCTGTAGATGTGATATAATGGAAATGTTATATTTTGAAGTACAAAGCAGACCACTAGAAAATGTTCCCACAAAATAGGATTATATAGATGACTGTGTAAAAAGAACAGTTAATGTCTATTCTTTCAAATGGTTGGCTGCATCCTGGCTCCTCTGAGAAAAACATCACAAGTATCCTAAGTATTAGTAACAGCAGGCGGTGGAGTGAAAGTTGTCCTCCCAGGGCATCATAAGAGTGGGTTGAAAATGACTCTGGCAACAACCATAAAAATAAAAACCCAAATCAAATGCTCTGCCATATTATACAAGAGGTTTTCTATGAGTTTACATCTGTTTTCACCACCACAGTCCACAAATGTAACTACATTAGTGAACGTAATGTCATATTTGTGGAAAGAAATACTATTATTATAGCATGGCAAATAGCAAACATAATAACATTCTCATATTACGTTAATATAGAAGTGTTGAGTGCCAAATTACAGGGCAGCTTCAATGCTGTCTGTTACCATAAGGGAATAATATATCAAAGAGTTGTGTTTGTGATCATATAGCTAACGCTGTGTCAACACTTCCATTAAAATCCCTTTTTCCAATGGTTTAGATCTTCACACAATCTCTTCTGAATAGAAACTTGACATTCGCAGCCTGTATGAATAAAGAAACTTTGTTCCTGAAATATGAATAAATTAAGTTCAGATTTTCATTAAGGATATAAAAAAAATCCTTCTTTCTTACTGTGAATCTTCTCTAACAAAAGTTTCTGACTTTTAACAAATGGAAGAAACATATCAATGTTACATGATTGCTGTACATGTGATAATTGACTTTTTTGATACAGTATAGAATCAAAGTTACATTGCTTTACAACTCAGGGAGTTGCCCATAGATGTGATTCTAAACCTGCTTAGATATAAATAAAAAATCCCAAATACCACACAGCTTGAATTGAAGGCAACTTGATGCTGTGCAGGCTTGTAATTGAATTGTAAGCAAAGCTGTTAGCATAACCTATTAATACACTTGTTGGACACTTTCCACTATAAAACCTTGTTTTCATTTTTTTATCACTTTACCAAACCTTAAGTGTTGGACTTAAATTTTGTGTATGTTGTAGCTGCTTCAGACTGATTTTTTTTTTAATTAATGTATGTATTTTAGCTAAAATAATTCAGTCATTTACAAGAATGAGGCTGGGGGAATATGCCATGCTAAAAAAAATGGTTTGGGTTTTGCTTAGATCTGGCAATCTTTCTCTGAAAGAACACTAGCTCCGTGATTTGGATCAGCCTGCTCCAATATGATGAAGTTATAAGCCTTCCATATATCTTCAGTTCTGACTTCCTCAATTTTAGAGGCTACTTCCCAAAGATTCTACCATTCCTCTGCTGTCACATAGCAGCAGTAGCTTTCCTTTCTCTACCAGTTACTCCATTAGCTAAAATGGCAGAGTCCTGGGAAATAGATCTAAAACCCTGCATATGAGCCACGTGGGAGTCAATATGAAGCCAGAAGATGGAATTTCTGTGTTTCCATCTGTGTTTGCTTTTTTTAAAAAGCTAGGGAATTGCACACCCAAAAACCCCTATATTAAAAGAACAATATAAATGTTGCAAAGTCAAGCACTCAAAAGTTAAGAAATACCAGAATTAAGTTTGCTTCTGCAATCTTAATTTGCCCCCCTTGCCTGTATGCATGAGGAGGGTTTTTAATGACATGGTGACATGCTATTTTTCCACATCCCTTTGTCATTCAGTGCACAGGAGGGAGTTGGTCTTAGGAGGAATTAGAGTAGTGCAGTGAAAGAGGAAATAAAATATTGAATATCTTCTCATTAAGTGAGCACCATTTGTCTGACTCTTGCAACAAATGAAGTAGGAGCCGACAGACAGCAGGCTCCTTCACTATCAGCCCTGATTCATCTCCAGGATTGGTGCATCCTATGCATTGATGGGGCAGTGAACCTGTAGAAAAAATAGAATGTGGTTTTGTAATTAAAAACTATATTATAATGCATACACATAAGGGAGCTGAACTGAGGTTCCACGTGTAAACTTAATGATGGCATTTCCTAGCTTCACTTTGCAACCTTAATGTTCTCTTAACGTGGTTTCTGTACGCTCTGTGTGTGTGATTATAGTTGTAAGAGGAGGGGACCATTACCTAGTTACTCTTTTTGATATAAACATAAACTCTGATTAGTCTTTTGAGCTGTCATAGTATGTTCTAATAGGACTGCTGTAGAAATTCCCTATTTCAAAATCCCTTTCTCCTTTTGAACTGCAAGTCTGGAGTACAAGGGGTGCAATCTGTGTTGACACAGAAGTACAATATAACACTGATTGAGAGATTTAAATCCTATATCCACAGCTCTTCCCTATATCCTGCTCTGGGTGGACCACTTCTTTTTTCTTGGGCCACTCTTGAGAGTCACATCATGATGCTATTTGTAATGATGAGTTTTGTGATGCAGACATACACCTGCAAGAAACAGAAGAAAGTCCAGCAAAGTATTTCTTGTAAATCAGGGGTTCTCAACCTTTTCTGGGTCACAACACAACTGGGAGGACTCCCAGCTGTGTCGCGACATAGCAAGGCCCCCCTGCGGGCCCAATTCTTTCCTCCCGTGGGCCCAGGCTCTGGCGCCGGCCACAGCCCCAATCCCGGCAGTGACCATAGCCCTGATCCTTGTCACGGCCACAGCCCTGGTGGGATCCCCCAGCAGTGGCCCTGACCCTGCCAGTGGGCCCAGCTATGGCCACAACTCCTGGCGGGGTCCCCAGCTCTGGCTTCAGCCACAGCTGCAGCCCTGGCCCTGACCCTGGCCACAGCCATGTCCCCAATCCTGGTCACAGTCCTGATCCTGGCCGCGCTGCTGGAAGCCACCCTGGCCCCAACCCCTCCAGGAGAGGCCACAGCTCTGGCCACAGAACCAGCAGTGGTTGCAGCCCTGACTCTGGCCCCAGCTGCAGCAGCGTCCCCGGCTCTGGTCCCAGCTCCAGCCCTGGCCGTGGCCCCAATCCCGGCCGTGGCCCCGGTAGCAACCCTGGCCCCGAGCCCTGCAGCAGTTGCCCTGCCTCTGGCCCTGACCCTGGCCACGGCAGCAGCTCCAGCCCATGCAGCCCCGATCCCGGCCGCGGCAGCAACCCTGGCCTTGACCCCCCCCGGCAGAGGCCCCAAATGGCTGCAGCCCCGACCCCAGCTATGGCCTCAACCCTCAGCAGGCCCCCCTGACAGTGGTGGCCCTTCAGTAGCAAGCCCCAGACCCAGCTCTCGCCGCATCTCCCCCTGCCACTCCCTGTGGCCCTCAGTGCCACCCCCACACCAAACTCACCTGGGTGGCCAAGGGGGCGGGAATCCCACAGCCACAGGAACCCACGGCCTGGCCTGGCCTGGGACCACAGAGCATTTTACTTTTCCTGCCCTGGGCCAGTGCCATCATGGCTGGCCACAGAGCGGGAGATTTCAAAATGCCCCACCCCTGCCTGGCCCCAGGTCCTGGACATGCCCAGGTGAGCAGAGCAGCCTACCTGTGTTACACAGGCATGCTCCCTGCCCCTGCTGCTGCAGCTCTCAAGAGGCAGGAGGGGGGTGGGGCTTTCAGCCTGCCTGCGACCCCCCCCCCCCCCCGTGCTGCGACACACTTTTGTGTTGCAACACAGCGGTTGAGAATCGCTGTTGTAAACCATCCATTTGAGATCAGATTATGGTTACTCTGCTTATTTGTATCATGGTAGTACTTAGAACCAAAATGTAGGGTTCCATTTGCATTAAATTCAGTGCACACATCTAGTATGAGAAGCCCCTTTCAGGAAAAAATTAAAATCTAATAGAAAAGATTATAAAATATGGGTAAAAGTGGTTTTCAACAAGGATTACACATAAGCTGGGGGTACACCGACTCATGTAAATATTTGTCTAGTTTTATATAAAAACTACATAAAAAAGCACTAGCAAAGTGAATACAAACTAAAATAAAGTAAATAAAAACTAAATTTTCACAGACAATGACTTGTTTATCCTCCTATATATACTATACACTGAAATGTACTTACAATATTTGTTTTCCAATTGATTTATTTTATAATATTGTAAAAAGGAGATGCTCAGCAATTTTTCAGAAATAGTGTGCTGTGACACTTTTGTGTTTTTATTTCTGATTTTGTAAGCAAGTAGTTTTTAAGTCAGGCCAAACTTGGGGTGCACAGATTGCTGAAAGACGGATAGTAGTCTTGAAAGGTTGAGAGCCATTGTCCTATTGTATAAGAAGTTAAGTGACTTTCCTATAGTCACACATGAATTTTGGGTCAGTGCCAGGAATTGAGTGCTCAGTGCCTTAAGCAAATAACCATCCTTCCTTTCTGATAGAAAGTACTTTTGATCTGACTCTAAATTGAATCATTGACAAAGATTTGAAATAATCCTATGGGCCATCCAGGGCCCCTTTCCAAAGAGGTGTTCAGAATGCCTATCCAACAGCTCAGGCATGCTGTCAGATTCCTAATTACAAAATCCATCTCCATCTCCTGAGCTGTAAAGAGAAGGGATGGAAGAATTCTGTAAGTGCTTTGACAGACATTTGATTTCAGTCTCTTGTAACTGGGAATTAAAAACCTGGCCTTGCTAATTTGGTAAACTAAATGTTTATTACATTTTTTTTCCCCCTTAGGAGGTTTGCAGGGCTCAAGAGAATTAAATATAGATGCTAAGAAAATTACACTAAAGGGCAAGCCATTTGAACTCATTGGGGGAAGTTTGATTTGTTCAATTGATCTTTTTTTAATCTATTACAAGACAGTGGGTCACATCCTGGCACTAGTGGAGTCGGTGGCCTCACTTTCATTGACTTCAAAGGGATCAAGACTTTTTGCAAGAGTAAATTTTGGGTGGTGATCAGACAGCTAGGGAACCCTCAAGGAACCATTCGGTAGTAGATGAGGTAGTTGGAGGATCTTGAGTGAGAGCTGAGAGAGTGTGGTGGGGTTAAAAGGAAGAAAATGGCAAAGGAGTTCAGAAACGGTCGGGACAAATGTCATTTTGCTTTGTTTGCCCAGCTAAGACTTCCGTTTTTTTAAGGAAGGAATTCTAACTAGTTCCAGAGGGGTAGCCATGTTAGTCTCTATATAGCAAAAACAATGAAAGTCCTGCAGCACCTTAAAGACTAACAAATTTCTTCAGGCATAAGCTTTCATGGGCCTGCATCTGACAAAGTGGGTTGCAGCCCATGAAACCTTATACCCGAAGGAATTTGTTAGTCTTTAAGGTGCCAAAGGACTTTCGTCGTTAATTCCAATTAAATTAGTCTTTAAAAAAAGAGGAAATATTATGGATATGTATAATTATGGCCTTTTGTCCTTTTATTTATTTATTTAAACAATCGCAGATATTTTTACTGCTACATGTCACTTTTGTTACATTAACGCATTTTCAATTTTCATTAACTGTAATTATGAGATTTATGGTATTACTGTTCTTGGTGGTTTGACTGCAATTTCCAGAGGTGATCATACAGGTATTTTATCTAAGTCTGTACTAGGATATTTTCCTATCCTATGATTTGTGTAACTTTATTTATTTTTGAAGAAACATTTTCTTAAGAATGTAAGTTCTGAACCAAGAGAAGGTTGTTTGACAATGACTATAGGAGTTGATATGATGGTACATTTCTAGTAAACTATTATGTGATCATGTAAGGAAAGAAGTAAATGTGATAAGTAGTGAAAGCTAAAATATATTTTAATCAGTTTCCTACGCTGGAAATTTTTGCAGGATTCCAGCTACTCATCAACCTTCCAGTTATAGCAAAGAATTATTCCAAGGTTTCCCTTAGGATCTCATCTATTTTCAAACAGTTTCAGTTGCAATAAAGTTTAATGCCACAACTTTGGAGCTAGAATTATTTTCGGATCAGGGCATAAGTTTGGCTCACAGAATGGCAGATTTTTTAGATCACTTCTTCTCTGTGTGCCCTTTAGAATTCAAGGAGGACATAAACCACTAAATCGCTTTTCCTGTGTTTTATACAGCACATCATGTAGCCATTTGGGAACTTCCAGGCTGGCAACGGTAGCACTACTGTAACTGTGTTTATGACTCAAACAGTAGTAATTACATAATAGATCTCTTAGGCCATCCTCAGAGAGACTCTTCAATTGCAACATATTAAAAACAGAACACAGTATCTGAAAAATACCAATTTTGCTCTGTCTCTCGGGGAATCACAGGGGTAATTAAATTTGATTGTGGTATGTCAAGATTATCCTCTTTTTTCCCCCTCTGATAGCATAATAATTCTGTAAATCAAATCCTGGAAACATCTTCAGTGCCATGAAGGTAAAAATGATTAAGGGTTAATTGAATGGATTCTCATGGAACTAAAATGGGTCAGTTGGGTATCATTGAGACTTTGGGACTTTCAGTTACCACACTTTGAAGTCACACTGCACACAGTTCAGGTCTAAAACTAAGCAGCCAAAAGCTGTCCACGACAATGAGAAGAATACATCTCTGCTATCAGTGCATTTTCTTTTATCTTTGTCTCTAATATACTTCAGTTCCCAGGCCTTGAAAATCCCCTCGTATTCTAAGAATATAATATATTGAACGTCCTTTTTAGGTAACGTCTAGGATTTCTGAATAGTATTAATTATAATACATGACTCAGCTGGAGTTGCTGTTACATCATTACAATGGCCCCAATCTTTCCCCTCCAGCAGAACCCAGAGAGTAACAAGTTTCAAAGGGTTAGCTGTGTCAATCTCATTCAGCAAAACAAACAAAGAGTCCTTTGGCACTTTTAAAGACCAACGAATTTATTTATTGCATGAGATTTCATGGAAGAAAATCCCACTTTGTCAGACATTTGAAGATGGAGAACTTACGGAATGGGAGGAAAATAAAATATCTGACAAAGTGGGGTTTTCTTCCATGAAAGCTCATGCAATAAATAAATTTGTTAGTCTTTAAAAGTGCCACAGGACTCCTTGTTTGTTTTGCAGAGAGTGACAAGTGTCCGCTCCTCTTCTTCAAAGGCCACCAAAGGCAGGGCACAATAATCAGCCCATCCTTACATTTAAAACTAAATAAGTAAGTAAGCCTAGAACAATCTATAACCCGAAAAAAGAGAAAAGCCAGAATGTCCTTTATTTCTACTTGGGAGTTTGGTATTGCCAATCTATCTTACATAGTAGGTGCTTGGTTTCTATAATGATGGAGAGCAGTTCAAAACTCTAAAATAGAATTATTCTTTCCCTCCAAAGCCTGTCCAATTGGGTCATGTTTCTAAGGCAACCTGATGGTCACTTTCATGTATTCTCTCTCGATAGATAAACAGATACTAAATAATATATACTTAACGGAAAAAAAACCATGATAGTTAAGAAACTAGAACTTTATGATAGCTCAAGATCTCAGTCGTCTTCCATTTCCTCTCCTTTTTATTAGCTGTCTCTGACAATTCTAAATTAAGAAAAGTCTCTTCTATTGTAGACACAATAAACATATAAAGCTTGCCTTCAGAATGAACCTAAACCCTAGGGGGGTAAATTAAGGCATCCTGGACATTTTCTTGTTGGTTGGGACTTCTAAACTCTCTATTGATCTGGGCATGGCATTTTGGAGGTCTTAGTAGGCATGTATGCAGGGCATCCAGTCTCTTCTCGGGCATTTAAAAGACTGCAGTAAGACAACTGGGAGGTAGTAAAAACAGTATGCAAAGACTCTGATGAAGAAGTAATCCCAGGCTTGAATTGTTCAAGCTTGTTAATATTCAGATATCATAATGCAGAAAAGTACCACAAAATGCAGCCATAGAAAGCTGGGGGGGATTTGGAAAGGGCCCACAATTTTTTATCACAGCTGGAATGTAGAAGGCCCAAACCAAGTGATCAGTGTGGAGCAAATGAATTTAAGATCAGAGCAACACGTACACGCACATAATATCTTCACTAGGCACGTTTTCCCCACCCATGTTATCAAAACAATTCAGAAAGAGCTCTGTGAACAAAGATCAAAAATCAAATTCAGTAGTAAGTGGTAAGCCAAGGAGAAAAAGCGATGAAGCACAACTCTTTTAAATCACGTCCATCATGTTTGGTCTCTGTGGCCCAATTTAAAGGCCATATGGAGGATTTTTATCAAACTCGGTTCTTACTCCTTAACAACATTCGTGCTGGTGTGCTCTCACACCCTCTGTAATGACCCCAAACCACTAATTAAAACATAGCCACAGGAAGAAACCCATTATTAGTGTAAATTTTCACACATAAAATAATACTCCATTTGTCTGATATACAGGATCCAATGTCAAAATACATAAATGTTTCTGGCAGCATCTGCAAGATGTAATAATCTAGCCTTTTATGGAGTATAAACAAAACTAAGCTACCAGTCCTGGTGGTAGTATGTATTTATTGCTTTAAACTTCCTAACTCTTTGTGATGTAAATCTGGAGAAAACTTGTAGCCAAGCCAATGGTCAAAGTTTAGATTAGTTAAAATGTGATATTTTGAAAGGCAACAGGTTTTGCTGAATATAGGAACTAGTGGCCTGATATTCAAAAGTATGAATTATCTATTAAAGATGGGGGTGTAGGGCCTAGTATTCCCAAGAGCTAAAAGTCATTGGGGGGTGAAGGTACTCAGCACCTTTGACAATTGGGTCATTGATTAATTATTTAAACCATATGTAGGAGGCTACCGATGTTATTCACAGGCTGTCTTTCCCATAAAACATACAAAAGCTGAAATGAGGCCTAAACAGGCACTTGTTAATCTGAAATATATCTATCAAAAGTTACCAGGAATATAATAATAATATGATCCCACGCCATGTATAAGTCACAGGTGTATCTGAGTTTGGGGAGCACGTTGAGCATGCTTCCCTCTGCTTTCTTCATCTGGTTTGCTGGCTTTTCAATGGTCTAGGTGTCTGGATTACTTTAACCTATGCCTCAGCTGATTGCAGCTGTGAACTCTCTCACACTCCAATAGTAATTATAGGTTGCCTCTCTTGTCCAGTCAAACATTTCATGGAAATCCAATTCTACCACTGATGATGTACCTCATTTTTAGTAGCACAGGGCTGTGTCACTCCTCTTACTTTTCTTTGTTTCTTGTAACGCTCCTGTTAGCTGCTCCTTTCTGAAACTGCTTAGTGACATGCCTTTTCTCCTAACCTCATGCCCTGTAATTGTGGTTGCTGTCACTTGTTACCCAGATTTACAGCCAGCTTGTATTTCCTCTGTCTTTGGCTCTGGATAAGTAGCTGTTCCTGGAGAGAATCAAAAGCATTGTAATGCCTGTTCAAATGAGAAAGATGATCTGGAGGGGGCCTTCAATCTTTTTGCTTCCTTATCTTGCAGACACAAGCTTGTGATTCAAAATACTGTTATATGTGTTATATGCATGATGGTTCTATCACAGCATGTGTTCTTCCTGGTTTTGGTCTGTTAAAAAGAAGGGGGTACATTTTAATAGACTTCTTTCTATAAACCCAGAGGGGAAAGTCGTTCAAAATGATAGTATCTGTGTAATTGAATGCACTACCAGGAATAAATGAAAAAAGTTTCAATTTTCCTAGACCAGTAGTAGTGGTGTGTCGGATCAAGCTCAGATAGTTTGGAATTGAAACTATACGTGATTTTAATTTCTGTTCAACTGAATCCTAGTAAGTTTTAAAAATCACAAACAATTTTGGGAAGATGCTTTTACAGAGCAAACATAATCCAGTTTTCCCTGGCAATTGTACCCCAAGGCCTTGATCTTCCCAGACTTTACTCACTACTGATATGTATTACTACCGATATTTAATTTGAACTATTTAATGTAGCTTTACTGGGATGAAGGCCAACTTCGAAGAAAATATTCCCTCCGTAGCCCCAATAAACACACAGGGCTGAGCAATGATATTTTCACTGAAGATTAACCATTTCCTGTAGAAGATGCAATGTGTCAGACAAAAGGGAAAAGCTTGATGGTGCTAGCTCATAAGCTTGTATTATAAATGATGTAGAGTATAGTTTCAAAGATCTAATGAAAACGGTATTTCTCATAATCTATATATTCCTCCCTTATTTGCCTTGTGAATCCAAAATCACCATGAGATGATTAAATCATCTGATAATCTCACCGATCCTGATTTTTAATAGCATTCTCTGTGCATTTTCAAATGGAGACTATAATAATCAGATTCAATGCCTTGACTTTTTTTTAAATTTCCTGTGAACGTTGTGCTTTGGAAAGGTGTTAAGCCTGGAAGTCAATAGTTGTAGATATAGACTATAGACTTGAAAATCTATATCTGTAGAACAGGAAGAGCACACACAGTGGCAGTGCAAGATTCCCAACACCATTCTGCCAGTACAACTCTATACTGAGGTGCTGGCACCTGTATCACTCCAACATGGTAGAAGATAGTTTACTCTTCATATCTGTTCACTCTTTCTAGCTTCTGTCCTGAAACTGTCAACAAGCTGCCAGATATGATGAGGGAACTACCAGCTAGAATCTGAATTGAGACTACAAAATTCATTTTACACAGACACCAAACAGACATCAGTGGGTAACTTTAGATTACTATTAATCTGCGTGGATTTGAACCTAGAAGTGAAATTTACACATGTGACTTATTTTAAGCCTGGGCATAGAGCCTTGATGTGTTTAAAGTTAGGCACAAGTTTAACACCCTATTAAATCAGGACCTTAACCACACTGGTACCATGTCTTCATTTTCTGTTTGTATTACATCTAGCACATGGTGGGTAATAAGGAAAGCTGATAATAAATAGCAGTATGCTTACTTTCTCTTGATAAAAATTAGATCTTTATTTACTTTTGTGAGGGGCACATTAAAATAGATAGTAATGTTATTAAATTTGTGTGTGTGAAATTAAGCACATGTGTGTTGGCAGGATTATGCCTTTGTTAGTTTTGACCCAGAAAAGGATAACAAAGAAAGAGCAGAGGGCAGGAAGTGTAAGATGAGGAGTATAATAGGGGTAAAAGAAGGACACGCATAAGTGTTTGCAGAATCAGAGCATTAGGTTGCAAACTCTTCTGGGCAAGAACCTTAAATAGTCTTTAAAGCACCATGAACTTCTTTGGGATCGTTCACGTTTAAAAAATAAATAAATAGACCCTTTCATGACATCCTCACAGCAGCAAGTTCTGATTTCAGTGTAAATGGTTTGAAAGGGAGTTATGTAAATACATGGTGACACTGATTATAATGTGGATGTGGTACAGATTAATTCATAACTGTGGTCTCTTAGGGGCATGTATGTTTCCCAATTTGATTTGATCCATTTGCAAGGATTATTTTTTTTTTCATATCTTAATTGTCATGCGAGTCTACATAAACTGTTTTGCCATCTCACTAAGCTATTAGAATACAATGAAAAACTAGGGTGTGGGGCTGGGGAGGAGGGAACTATATAGTGAATCATAATAGCTAGCATGGAAAATTGCTTTCTACCTTGCCATATTCTTTCCAATAATCCTTTTTTTCACATTTTAATATCTTTTAATTCTAGAAGTTGAGTTTCTGGTCTTTAATTCACTTTAAGTCTCTAACCAATTTTATCTAGTTTTTTGCTTCTGTACATTGGTAAAAACAATCGATAAACCTGACTGTGGAATTGAATGCAAACTTGCAAACACTAGAAGTCTTGATTTCCAACCATCTCTCTCCTGAGTTGTGTAGATTGCAGGCATTTCATTAGATGGGCTAGTTTAACTGGAAAAAGGTTTTGGCAGCAGTGACAACTTTCTGGGCCAGTAAAAAGAGATAATGGCGAGAGTCAGTCGTTTGGAAGGCAGAAGAAATACTGAGCTTACAATAGACTGTCCCTAAGGAATGTGATGGTTTAACACTCATTTACTTTGTAATGCTAGAATCCTTTATTTTTATGTGGAAGCACGTGGTTTAGTTCATTGAGTTGGCAGGCGGAGGTAATCCTTGACTGTAGGCTGCCAATGCACAAAAGGTAATCCACTCCAGTGCTTTCTCAGGAGCTGTTGCATATGCTTTTCTGTATAATGTTTTATATATATCTCACAGTACTAATAAAACTCATAGGTTTATACATTTTAATTTTTTTTTTCAGAAAGTGTCATAAAACTCAATTAACAATCACATACTGTATGGGCATAAATAGCAATCAAAAACCCACTTATGCAAAGTACATGTTCCTATCTGGACTGCTATTAACTTGCCTGGTCTCAACTATTAATACCTTAGTCATTTAACCTACACTTAACCTTACCCTGCAATACTGGCATCTTCCGCATTCAGTGTTACAGCAGCTTTTAAAAAAGAAACATACCCACTGACATTTGTTCCCAAATCTATCTGTTCTATGAAATTGCATTTAAATATTAACCGGATGGTAATAATAATAGTGATGTAAGTGTTCCCTTGAATAGGCAAACAATTACATCCAAGTCTTCAGGAGGATTTAGGCTCCTGACTGCCAATAAAATCAGTACTTTTGAGGATCTGTACCGTAGGCCCTAATTCTCAGTTGTTCTGCCCCTGAATTTAAGGTAGATATGGGACAGCAGGGAAGTGGTTTCAGTTATCTTTGGACTCCAGTTAATTTAGAGCTATCTCTAAATTACATGGTCTGCTGTGTGTCCTAAAAACCAGAAATAAGTCGTTGTGGTGCAGTGCCTATAGATAACCACATGGCTCATCCTGACAGGCCCCTTCTTCTAAAGGCTAGTTGCAAGATTGACAGGTGTAGGACAGTACTACACTGTTGTGGCCTTCTGTGCCGGAAGAATTCTCAGATGGCTGTTTTCAGAGTGACATAAAAGGGCCTTAAATTGGAATCCACAGCATCTCTATAGAGCCAGCATAACTGGGTTTATGTCGGAGGTGGGATTAGGTTATAAAATCCAATTCCTCTTCACCCCAATAACCTAGGGTGAGTGGGCAAGGCTTGAGCTGCAGTAAATTGATTAATGCAGATTCCAGGGTCTCTCCCCTGGCCACTTTGCACTGTAGGTTTTCATGCTGACCTAAGCTGGGTCAGTATGGAAGTCCTTTCTGTGGCACATATGTGGTACACCAATAAAGTGTTCATCTAAGATGTTACAATGTTGTATGCAAAAAAGCGATTTGTGCTAAAACCTTAGCCAACAATGGACAGGGTGCAGCTTTCCAAATAGCAGGCGTGTCTACTCCAAACTATTAGCGCATATCCAAAACACAGTCTGTTACACATCTCTTTGTCTAAACTATTGCAACATGAACTAGAAATACTCAGATTTTGAATGCATTAGAAATATCAACTGTAGACGAATTAGAAATTCACTTTAGGTGTCACTTTTTACATGCACTTTCTGAAAAATACTGTGGGAGTCCCACAGAATGTTTCTACACTAAAGGATGGATGCTATCCATTAACATTAATATTTGCTTGCAGCCAGTTATAAAGGATTTAATCATATAAACATGTGTCAACTCTATATACAATGAGATCTGAAGTTAGTGATAAAAAAAATTACTTTCTAAAAGCCATTTCTTTTTGGTGGTGATGTTTGCCCTGTGCAATGTTGTACAGTGAGTTATAAAGATCAGGCTAGAAGCAATTTCTTTGATGTTTTTAAAGGTAGGAAATAATTTCTTACCTTTCTGAATGCAGCTCTGCTTCAGGTAAATTAAAATATTACAGCTGCAGGGATGCCAATTATAAGTGAAAGACGTGGCTTGGCATTACAATTCCTAGCAGGAGTTTTCTCTGTTCTTGCACTATGTCAATATTGTTTAGATTATATATGTCTGAGTTGGGAAATCTGGGTACAGTGATTAGTCGCATGTGATTTAAATGGAAGGTAGCTATATCCATCCTGACAAGGTGATTTCACTAAAACAATTCTGTCTAATGTTGCTAAAATCTTAACATAGTCATAAAGCTGTTGTTGAAAGATATCAGATCAAGCATAACATTAAGCATTAAACTGGGCAAAATAGTGTGGTCAGAAGTAGATTGAATTTGGAAAGTTCCAAAGGGGTAGCCATGTTAGTCTACTCCAGCAAAAAAAAACAAAAACAAAAAAACCCCAAGGAGTCTGGTGGCACTTTTAAAGACTAACAAATTTATTTATCATATGAGTTTTCATGGGAGAAAATCCCACTTTGTCAGATGTTTAGTTCCCCATCTTCAAGCATCTAAAATTTGAGATTCAGATCTGAGCCCAAATCTGGGATAGGGTTCTGGGTAGGATTTAATGGTACCAAAATATGGTGAGATTTTGAGTCCAAATGCTAGAATTCTTATCAAACTGATCTGAGTTTGTGAGATTAAGCCATCTTGAAAATCAGAAATTTCATAGTATGAGTCCCTGATGATGCTGGTATGAGATTTCCCACCATTTTAGCTCCTAACCCCAAAAGAAAAATTTGGATTATAAAATTTCAGCCTACTCCAGATCACAGCATATGCCCCAATACAGTGTCTTTCCAGGTTCTGAGATGACTCGGAACAAACACCAGAAATTGAATTTAATTCCAGAGATTTAAATCTAGCTCCCCATTGCCACAATATACAAATAAGCTCTCTTTTGAGATCCCTGTGGTATTGTATTTCCTTAGTTTCTTCCTTCTGGGATGTCCATTTTTAACTTTTAAATATGCATTTCCTGGTCCCTGCTTCACTTTCTGAAATGCTGTCTTTTTCTTTGCAGGTCAAACTCTCCTCCCATTGAAATCAGTGACAAAACTTACTAACTTCAATGGGAATAAACAGGAACTTTAGAAAAGTAGCCATGTTTATATAAGATGATAGGTACTCCAAATACTTGTAGCCTGTACTCTACCCAAGAAGATCAAAACCATCATATCCTGACAAACCAAATCTCCAGTTCTTAGATGGTGAGAGATCTGAGCCTATGCCTAAATAGTAGTCTACTGCATGGTTATAAACAGTAGCATGACGTGGGACCGTTATCAAATGGCTTCCCCAGGCACAAAATCCATTTAGCCTATTTTTCAAGTCCTCAGCTAATTTGCTGCAGTTCTTATTCGTTCTACAATTTTGCAGCCAGTCTTGTCAATGAAGTTGTGCTAGTCATTAGGATGTTAGTGCTTGAATGCATGCAGACATCCTATGAACAAAATTCTTTAACCACTACAGTAAAGAGGTTTGGGCATGAGGGGTTGAAGGGAGCACTGCATAGTTTTATGGCATATGATTTGCACTTTGTGCTCTTTTTAAAATTCCTTGAGCATCGTGCTTGGCAAAATAACTGCTTTTAACAGTAGACTTGTTACTTTTATATAGTGCACGTTAATGATAGAAAATGGATGTCCCGTGGGTAAAATAACATGCTTTGCACACCACTGTGTCCTGTTGCAAGGATTTGCGACAGTAATCTTTTCAAAATTGATCATTAGTCGCTTATCTTTCATAATGTTGCCATTGGCTAGTAATTTGGTAAATGGATAAATTAAATGTAAAAAAAAGGAGAAGAGGAGGAAGTAGGTAACACTTTGTGGGACTATTATTAGACATGAATAAGGAGCAGATAGGAGAAGTGTATCTGATACAAGGGGTTTCAGAAATCTAGCTTAGAAAAAGAACACCTGGACCGCATGGAAAAGTCAGGTCATATTCATTCCTGGGGCAGTGCTGTCAAAAGTCAGGACATTACACCTTATATAAATCTTATCAACTGCCACAAAATGCTGCAACCCTGCTCACATTTCAGATAAGCAATTTCCATTCCATTGCATTCCCTCATGTTGATATTATCTGAAAGCTGTAGATATTTTCCCCATCTAAAGAGCCCGACATTCCAAAATTAATGCAAAATTATTTAAATCTTTATTTCTGAGTTAGCCAATTTGAGGGGTACTAACTTATCTTTTGATATATTTGATGTCACAAGTTGCCGTTTGTTTATAGAGCCAAACATTTTACGGTGATTAATGAACTAGATTCTGATAGAAGTCTGAAATTTGGTCTAATATTTTTAATTGAAAAATCTGCTTTATGTGGGTCTAGTTAATGATAATAGATGTGTTTATATTTATTATTGGTATGTAACCCGCTCTGTAGTGACTACATATTTGGAAGACACTAAAAGTAAGTTACGTTATCCCTAAAGTCAGGAATATTTTCACTCCTGAAACTGATGTCAGTTGAACAATTTCAAACAATTTCTCAGGATATATTACATTTTCTGCTAATTTTTTCATGTTTGGCTAGAGTATAGTAATTAGGAACATAGGCTTTGTCAGACTGGATCAGACCCAAGGTCCTTTTAGTCCAGTAGCTTCTGACAGTGACTAGCACCAATTCAGTAGTCAACAGTTGGTTTATATGCCAAAGTATACAGGTTTAGACTAGATCTGGTAAATAAAGAGTTGGGGGAGAGGTAATCTTCCAAATGCTGTCAATTACTGAAAATTTATATTTTGAAATTTGAAAATTCTGAAATTTTTTTAAAAAGTTAGGTTTTTTTCAGTCCTTAGTATTATACTTCTGGATATCCTCATTATCTAGTCCTTGCCCAGTTCTTTTTAGACTACTGTTATGGTCTTGGATTTCCAGCCTCTGAAGTGCAGGTGATTTTAGAGTTCAACATGTTTTAGGTTTTTTTTATAAGTGGAATCCAGTGGCTCCTCAATTAAGTGCGTTAGTCCAGAATTAATTGTACTGAATCCATTTTTTGGAATTCAGAATGTGTGGTTATCAGGACTGAACTGAACTGAAACCTTAGTGCTTTCTGCTGGGAAGGGGTAAGTGTTTCAAGGTAAATAATTTTTCAAATCTCCACACATCATGGTTGCTGCCAAGGTTCTGACCCTTTCTCAAATGTAGATCTCACACAGTGAGGAATGCAAGTGGTCATTTGTTTTCCAAGAGATGCCATACCCTCAAAGTTGCTTGTACTTGCTTTAAGCACTTCTTGTATCTCCAGCTGTCTGTAGTATTGTAGATGACCCTTGTGATACAGCAGGGCCAGAGGGAAGTAGGGAAGTCCTCCCATTTGGGGACTGGGAAGTGGGCGGGCGCAAGCCCACTGCTAAAACCCCTCCCCCAGCCTGAGGGGAGGAGGCACTGGACCCAGTTCCAATTGATTACTTGGGACAACTAATGAAAAAACAGGAAGGGGGTATGAGGGTCAGCAGGAGAGTCCTAGGACGCAGGTATATAAGCCCTAGAATAATCTGGGCTTTGTTCCTGGTAGACTGAGCAGGGTTTGCTTCAGGTTAATTAGAGGCACCTGAGACCAATTAAGGCCAGCTGATAAAAAGCCCTTGCTTCAGCCAGGTGGGGTGGAGAGTAAGGAGGGCTAGCAGCAGGGAGTGTTGGAGAAAGGCAGAGGAAACAGAACCTAGCCACAAGAGAGATAAAAGATAAAAGGGGGAAATAGCCTAGGGAAAGGTAGTACTATTGTTAGCAGTGTCAGCAGCATACAGCTGCCATTCCTAGGGCCCCTGGGCTGGGGCCTTTCTGCTGGTGGGGGCACCAATTGCCCAGAAACAGGGGCAATCAACAAGTTCCCACAACAGAGTGAAGCACAGGAGCAGAGTGGACAGTTTGCCACACCCTCTAGACAATATTTGTGTATATATATATATATTTGTATCTGCATAAAATTTGCTGCGGTGCTATTTTAGGGAGACAGACTATGTTTTTTGTACAGGACCGCTTCCCAAAGGAGTTAATTAAAAAAATATGCTGACATGCCTCTAAAAGTGGACTGAAGATAGTAAACCCAGAGACCAACATGAGATAATACAGGGAAAATAATAAGTGGATGAGCATATATAGGGAGCCCCTACCTAAAAAGCAGGGTCTTGTTGGGAGATCAGAGGATGATGTTGCCCTCATCTATAAACTGAGGAGAGAATACAAAGTGCAGCCATGGATCCTAATCTGAGTTTACTGTATCCAGCCTTTAACCTTTGTAATTTATTTTTCATAACTCACGCCAACACAGTGCACCCCAGCTGCCTTCACATGAGAGGAAAAACAGATGATTTTCTTTTCTTTTGCTTTCCCTCGTCATCTTAAAGCAGTTTCTTGATGTCCAGGTGCTTGACCTAGAATGCCAATGTCACTGACAAGGTCTGCAGCTCCGGAGAACAGGTCCCACAGACTACTTGATAGAGCTCCAAACTGGTTTACAAAGACCCCTGAGCTTGAGATACCGAAGTATGGTGAAGTGCTCATAACTGGCTACCTAATCCTCTTCTTACCTAAAGTACAGTACACTGAGCATCTTATTCTCATGAAGTCCTCTGTTTGCCTACATTCCACCCCCAATTACTGGTGACTAGCCACTGTTTTATTCCAATAATTTGATAACCTGCAAGGTCCTCTTTGCTTATCTTTAGAAGCTGTGAAGGGAAATAAATTTACCAACTCAAATTTATCCATGTCTGTAGAGATCTGCAAGGTAGTGCTTTCTCTGAAGCTCCCTCTCTGACAGTCCACTCTGCAGAAAGTACACAGGACCACTCCTATATAGTTCAGTTTGTGTTCATATATTTCTATACTTTGTTGGCGTGAGTATTGCCTGCTAAGAGTTGAAGACATGTGAGCAGTCAGTGTATTGGACTCAATTCTCTATTCCTTCCATGCTCTGAAGTCATTAACACCTCTGTGAAGTGGCTACCAAATTAAAGAAGTAACACCTTACATTCACTTTGCAAAGATGTGAATGACTAAACAAGATACAAAGGAGTGAAGAATCAAGTCCATAGGGTATAGGACTTTTTCTCTCTTTGTTACACAGAGAAATAAGGAACAATTAGAAAAGTGATATGAAGGGAAAGTGACTGGGGGAATTGGAGAGTGTGAATGTCACAGAAGAATTAATAAGACAGAGACTGCAGGTGTAAATATGAGAAATGCCTGTGGCCTCATTTCCAGTGTTATAAATACCAGAAAGTTACCTGTTAATAATAAAGAAGACATTGAATAAATGAAAAAATCTATGGATTAAAAGAAATTACTAGGATTAATTTGTGATTAGCTGTATTTTATGTAATATACAAAGCTTTTAAAGTGCTTATGCTAAGGTCAAAATGAACAAACGAATTTTGTCTTTGTTTTATCTTTTGGTCATGACATAAGCATTTTTAATAAAGATACAAGGTATACTTGCTGAATTTTATGGCACTATTAAAGAATTGTATGATGGAAATCAAAAGGAATACAGAAAAATTCTTAATCAACCTTTTATTTTCTTTTGGGAGGGAAGAAGAGATTAGACAAATGGGAAAACAACTCTGTAGAGAATGTGAGAAGATTGCGGCTAATAATTATTCAGAATAAGAACTTGCTATCTAGGGACTGAATCTCAATAAGGAATTAGTATGATTGAAGGCAGACTACAAAGTCATGTTGTATTTTTTAATGTACATGGTTTGTCCCAACACAGCTTTTTTATAAGAAATATAATTCTCTTAGTAGTAGTAGTATTCAGAAGCATTGGAACATTCTGAATCTATTTTGCTTTCCAGTGAAATTTTCTACATTCATGGCAGTGGGTGTTAATTAGTGTGGAAGGTGGTGACATGGGAAAGGATCATCATCTGGGATTCTTATCAAGAACAGCAATTCAGAGAAGGGCCTGACTCAAACCCTCTAAATCAGATCAAAATTGGAGAAAATTCAGAGCTGAATACATAACTGACGCTTGGAATTCAAGCTCCAATTACACACAGAATTTTCCCACATCCATAAAAATAACAACTAGCTTTTCACTTACACAAATTTTCAAATATAAGAGAGACACAGAAAAGCATGTGTGTAACAACTTCTCTGCACAGCTATCAGTAAGAGTTTGAACCCAGGAGTTCTAGTATTGTGATACAGACCTTTGCTACCTCATACTCCCAAAGAAGAATTTAAGGCTATGTCTACACTTGAAAAGTTAGGTCGAATTTATGAAGTCGACTTAATAAGGTCGACTTTAGGTCAACTTAAAGTAGACCTTATTAAGTCGACTTAACAGAAGTCGACTTAACTTTTCAAGTGTAGATGTGGCCCCTTTTTGGCCTTATTAAGTCAATTGAACATTTTAAGTCGACTTAAAAAGGTCCAACTACGCACTACTCCGCATCTCCACTGGCTTAAGTTGACTTAATAAAGTCGACTTAAGTGCTAGTTTGAATTAAAACGAGGTGTTATTAATTCAAACTAACTTTTCCTTAATTCAACTTAAGGAGCAGCTTAAGTCGAATTAAGGAAAGTCCAGTGCAGACTCAGAGTAAATTAAGTTGACTAAAGCCTCCTTAAGTCGCCTTAATTTCTAAATGTAGATGCACCCTAAAAGTCCACTATATCCCTGTTCTCTGTTTAAGATTCCCAAACTTCAGAAAAAGTTTCAGAGGTCCAAAAGCACCTAAGAATAAAGATCCCGTTTCATGTGCAATTTAATGATAACAGAAAGGTCCTACTTTTTCCCAAATCTCATTATCACAGGGGAACATGCCATCAAGTATGGAAATGCCATTATTGCAAAATTCAAAAACAGATTGTAATTTGGGGGCAAATAGAGAATAGTGGCTAGCACATCACGGGAGAAGTATTTCTTTAAATAACTGTTAGAGTTTGTCATTTTTTATGCTCTATAACTTACTGGAAGTAATTATTATTGTACAGAGTATCATGGTGTTTGTAAATTGTGGCTCACATCAGTAATGTTTCATTTGCAAAATGATTTTCATTGAGTTTAGATAATAGAGTTTCAGGAAATATTCTGTAGCTGACAGATCTGCAAATGTGCCTGAGGAATAGGGTTGGTTGTTTGAGCAGCAATTATCTGGTCTCATTTATGAATAGAACATGAGACAGAGGTGTTACTTGTGCTATGGTGAAGTAGTGTACTCAGCTTCACAACTCTGGGGTTCTTGGTGGACCTTTAGCTGCCTGTAGCAGCAATAGCCAAAAGTGATTTTTTTTTTCAGTAGTTGCCTGGCCTTTTCTTCCAGCTGATGCTTCATATGTCTTTGGAAGCTCTGGATTGAAGTAATGTTGTGTGGTCTCCTAAGGGATTTACCTGAAGGCACTGGAAATGTGCAGGTCCTGATCTCAGTAATTTGAATGCTTCCTCTTGAGCAGCTAGTGTTCAGCTACTCCTAATTGTTCTGTAGATAATAGTCATTCAGCAAATTAGGGATGTTTCTGGGTGGAGTTGCCTATCATTATTTGCTTCTCAGCAAGTTGTTTGTTTATTAAAAAGACAGTCATTACAGAGCGATCCTGCTGACCTGTATCTTAAGGATATTTGCATCTTTCTCTTCATTCATTATTTTCCTTGATCTTTTCTACCTGAATGCCAAATTACTTGCCTCTTGAATAACCCCAGTAAATTGGCAGATATAAATAGCTGTGAAAAAATGTGATGAGGCATTTAATTTTCTATTTAAAAAAGATGGTTTCATTGTCAATTTTGCTTGAATTATTTTTTCTACTCTATGCCTATTTTAAAATGGAATCTTTATTTTATTTTTCATTTCCTTGAAGGGTTCAAACACATTCCTTTCTCTCAATCAAAATAAAATTCTACATTTGCTAATGCAGTGGCTCAGATGATCCTGATACAGCTGGAGTAAACAGACATTTATAGCAAGGTTCTAGGCTGCCGTAAATTCAGCGAAGCTGCCTTAGTTTATACTACTGTGAACAAAAATGGACCTCCACAGTGTGTGGACTGGCCTGAACTCTACTTTACAGAAAATTTGTAACCCAGCTAATATATGGGTAGTTACAGTGCTCTCTGTATATGGCACCTTGTGGATTCAGGAGATGGTTCTTGTATCTTTTATATCTCTTCAAATATACTCACTTTCCTTTAGTGATCCATGACAGTGGCAGCCACTATTTGTTTTCCCCTCTTTGTGTCATAGTCCAAAGAATTTCACTGCCATGTTCTTTATTGTCAATATTAACTCACTGAAAATACTGGAACATATAAACCACTCCTTCACCTTTTCTTCTTCCAATCCATCCTACTCGGACTGTATCTGTATTGAAGGTCTAGTGATGAGAATTTTCTGGCAAGCTTACACTTAATGGCACCAAGATCATGATAACCATCACTTCTAATTTTTCATTTTGGTTTGTCATGTTCCTTGCATTTCTGTACAGACGCTTGAATACACAAATACTCTCTAATCCTTATTATTTTCATTCAGAGGAACTCTAGCTTCTGCCTTATTTTCTATGTTGAAAGTATCTCTAGATTCTTGGTCTCCCTGTCCTTCCCATTTTTTTTTTTAACAAAATTTTAACAAGTGCTGTCTAGCCTTCTTAGCACATTAGTAGCAACAAGGATTGATTGAGCTCTAATCCTTGCGCTACTGGGATTCCTTTGGTATCTTGAAGTGTCAACTTCCCAGCATTAGTTTTTTCACAATGGCCCCTACCTCACTGAAGTGTTGTGAGGGTTAATTAATTGATGTCTGTAATGTCTTGCTTCTGGAGAATACTTCAGCACACTGCTGAAAAGGGGGGCCTGAACCCTTTTGATGGAAAAAGTTGCTATAAGACAGTACAATTAAAAATCAGCCCATGAGAAGTTAGAGCAGCAATGGGCAAGGAAAGGAGTAGAGAGAAGCCAGCAATAGGAGGGAAAACTGGACATTGAGAAAAGGAAGATGAAAAAAAGTGGTTTTGAATAAATTAGTTATAAAACATAGGAAACGGAGGAGTGCAAGAAAGGAAAGATCAGTCATTTGTGTGTGTGTACATAGGTACAGATATGCATATTATGCTGAAGCATCCCAAAATTATTAGTTTATTCCTAAGAAAACAGTGCAAGATTTTTTGTTGTTTAAATTTTTTTCATAAATGGCACAGTAAATATAACTACTAAAAATGTGGATGGCCTCAATTGCTTCTACCAAACTCATAATAGATGATACAGGCTCAGTGACCTTTGTTTCTAATGTAGTGGTTTATTTATGATACCTATGCCTTGGAGCATTTATCCTTTATGAAATTAAAGAGGAGGAAAAGGAGACCCAAGTTGTATTTCCTTTTCAAGGCAAGACAATTATTATAAATGTGGTTGTTTTTAAAATCCTGGTAGGTTGTAAGATACAGCAGACTTAAGCTATTTTAAATAGTTCCTAGCTACCACCACTCAGTAGTAAAGAATGTGGGAAAAAGCATTTGCTGCAGTCCAATATTTTAAATATAATCTGTGAAACCAACTCCCTTTAGTAGTTAAGTAAATATAAACTGAATGTCATAGGCATTAAATATCTATTGCAATGGCTGGCATTGTGTCTAAGTAGGTTTGGGTATAGCATTTAGAGCCTGCTGCTCTTGAAACATGTCACGCTGTTAACAAGTCTCTGTGTCAATGTGAATGTGGCTTTATTCCTAGATCAGGTCAGGAACTTGGTTTGCAGCAAATGTCCAGAATGAATGAACTAGGAACAAACAAAAAATCTCCCATACAGGTTAAAGAGAGAAGGGAGTTGAGTGATTGATTTTGAGGGAACCAGTATGTTATTTATGTTGAGGGTCTTCTTGGAATGCCCCTATATGAAAATATTCTTTATCTCAAGAAGGTGTCACTGAATGCTATGGGGTGCAGGGAGGAGAGAAGAGGAATGATTGCTGGATTAGAATTCACACAGTCTGAAGATTTCCCAAAGACATTTACAAAGCACGATAAAATTCACTTAAATCTTGCTCCAAGATACAACACAGTTAAATTTGTTGACTTATTTTCATTCTTGCTTTTTTTTGTAATTTTTGTTTGTTTTATTGCTTTCAATAGAAGATACAATATAAATAGCTAAAATATAAACATAATCTTGATGATTATTTGAGAAACCATAGCTGAGGTTACCTAACTGCCTGTTTGTCCTGGGTAGTTCTCAGGAGGTAGGGAGGAGGAGAGTTAAACCCTGTGGAAGTGAGCAAGCAATGTTGTGCTGTTGAGTCAGTGTGCCAAGTTACTCACCAATGTAAGCTCTATCAGGGTTATGGTATGAAGGAAGTTCCCAAAGATATTAATGCCAGCGACTAGCTAAGTGAAATTATTCTTCCAACTCTTCTTATTTAAAGTTATAATTATTTACTTATTTTAAGCTGGAAATGTTTATCGAGATCCACTTGGGTAAGTTCCATTCTGAATGTAGTTCTCTGCCCACTTAGTGGGTTGTTCAGCTGTTACTCAGTTCTTCTGTCATGCAGTATTCTCATGGCAACTTGTACTCACTCATTGTATGAGAGTGCTGATCCCAATTCCCCCTGCAGGCCCGGTGGATTCAACCGATAGTTAGCGCCACGTTTGCCCATGTCTGTGCAATCCCCGGCTATGTCTACACTATAAAAAGTTAGGTCGACTTTGTTAAGTTAACTTAATAAAGTCAACTTTAAGTCAAACTAAAGTCAACTTTATTAGGTTGACTTAACAAAGTGCTTTCCCTTAACCGGGACTTATTAATTCAACCTAACTTCCCTTAGGTCGACCTAAGAAAGTGGACTTATGCATCCACACTGGGCTTAGGACAACCTAAGGAAGGGTTAGGTTGACATAAGGAGGCTTAGTTTGACTTAATGAGTGGTCCTTACTAAGTCGACCTAAGCTTTCAATAGGTCAATTTAAGGATTTTCTTAAGTCAACCTAATGAAAGCCTAGTGTGGACTGGGCTTAAGTTAAGTCGACTTAAGCCTCCTTAAGTCGACCTAACTTGCCAGTGTACACATAGCCCCCATTTTTTTCGGACATCAAGACTTATTCTTGTTTACAGACATAAAGCAGAATCCCTCATTGTCATCCCTCATTATCATCTCCCTCAGAGTCCTTCATTGTTGTGTCCCTCAGAATCCCTTATTGTCGTAACTGACCTTTATTGATCATTCTCCTCACTTGGAATAATGATAGCCAATGTGCATCGACAGTTCTGCTGAAAGGACAGGGCCAAAATATAACCTGTCTGTAGGCATGGGAAAATTGTTCTTAAACACTGAAATGAACATCCTGGAAAGAGAAGGCTATCATCCTCAATAATAGCTTTTGCACAAAACTCTTAAAGGTTTTTGTTTTTTTTTTGATCGGTGGTGGTGGTATCTTATCTTTTTCTTTTCCTTTATTTTAGCCACCTGTAAAATTTTCTAGATTTGTTGTTTGCCAGAGAGCCAATATACTATAAATGGAGCAAATTCCCATTTCTTTTTAGATAGTGTGAAGTTCATGGGAGTTGGATGACATCTGGGAGAGACTTATAATATTTATGAATACAAACTCCCTTCGCTACTGTTATTCACCCTGAGTTCTGAGGTACAATCATTATGCTGTTGAGAGTCCCACTGCTCCATGCAAGCAAACTCCTTCACCTGAATAGTACCCCACTGATGTCAACAGGCCTAAATGGATGCTGAGGTCTACCTGTGAACAGAAGCTTGCAAGAGTATGATCTGTGTTGGAAAATAAGTTTTGGTGCTAGCACTTCCTTGCAGCTAGGTTCCTATTAGCTCCACGTAAGAGACATTTTCTTGAGCATGAGCAGGTGACTTAACATTTAATCTGGCAGTGGATCTCACTCAGAAGCATTTCTTGGGTACTGCATCGAATCCCGTACTTTTTGTCCAAACCAAACATTTATCTGAAACCTGGAAGGCATGCACAGTTGCACATAAGTCCATTTTGGTTTGATGCAAAGTCCCAGGAAGCAGTTGCATTTCAGCAACACGCAAAGTACTTCTTAACTACGTTTTAGTTTTCCAACACTTTGTGATACTTTGAGGTAAGAGGCACTACGTAAGTGTAAGACATTATTATTTAAAGATGTCTAGTTGGCAACCAGTAACGAGTGCAGTGCCCCAGGGGTCAGTCCTGGGGCCGGTTCTATTCAGCATCTTCATTAATGATCTGGATGATGGGATAGATTGCACGCTCAGTAAGTTCGCGGATGACACCAAGCTGCTGGGGAATGGTAGATGCTCTGGAGGACAGGGACAGGATTCAGGGAGACCTAAACAAATTGGAACACTGGGCCAAAAGAAATCTCATGAGGTTCAACAAGGACAAGTGCAAAGTCCTGCACTTAGGACGGAAAAATCCCATCTACTGCTACAGGCTGGGGACCAATTGGCTATGTAGCAGCACTGTAGAAAAGGACCTGGGGGTGATGGTGGACGGGAAGCTGGATATGAGTCAACAGTGTGCTCTTGTTATCAAAAAGGCCAATGGCATATTGGGCTGCATCAGTAGGAGTGTTGCCAGCAGATCAAGGGATGTGATTATTCCCCTCTATTTGGCACTGCTGAGATTGCATCTGGAATAATGTGTCCAGTTTTGGACTCCCCAGTACAGAAAGAAGGTGGACAAATTAGAAAGAGTCTAGCGGAGGGCAACGAAAATGACTAGGAGGCTGGGGCATGTGACTTACGAGGAGAGACTGAAGGAACTAGGCTTATTTAGTCTGCAAAAGAGAAGATTGAGGGGGGATTTGATAGCAACCTTCAACTACTTGAAGGGGTGCTCCAAAGAGGAGGGAGCTAGGCTGTTCTCAGTAGTAACAGAGGACAGAACAAGGAGCAATGGTTTCAAGTTGCAGGTGAGGAGGTCGAGGTTGGATATTAGGAAAAACTTTCTGACTAGGAGGGTGGTGAAGCATTGGAACGGGTTACCCGGGGAGGTGGTGGAATCTCCGTCTTTGGAGATATTTAAGGTCCGGTTAGACAATACCATGGCTGGGTTGATTTAGTGGGAGAGGTCCTGCTTTTAGCAGGGGGTCGGACTAGATGACCTCCTAGGGTCCCTTCCAACCCTAAGATTCTATGATTCTATGCATTATTTGATTCCCTAGCTGAGCAAAGCTACTTCAGGTCCTCTGGAAGTGTTTAAATAAAATAAAAATAGAATCTAAATAAAACACAAGGGCAATCAATCTAATCTAGCAAAATAAGGAAATGATAAGGAAACTATAAGTATTAAAGTCTAAACATTTCACAATTAGCCATTTATTTTTAAAGAGCAGCTGCTCTATAAACTCTTTATTATTTTGCTTACATTGCCTACTGATTACAAAACACAAAATATACTTTTATTGATTAAATTTTCCCTTCAAGTCTTCCAGGAATTTAATATGAATATTCACATAAGACACAGCTTGAAGGTTCTAGCACCGGCAACAGCTGTGGTTCTTACAATGGCTGCAGTCACTTGGGTTGACTAGATTTTAATAATTTACATGTGCTGTTCATAGCAAACCTTTCAGAACTCCACATATCTATGCTAATATGTATATTAGATTTATATTTTACTAGCAACCACTACATTGATCAAATTGAAACAAAAAGTAGGTTTTAACTGTAGAGATTAGTTTCCCAATTGCCCTGAACAACTGCCGTGCACGGTACAGAAGCCATCGTAGTTTAGTGTTACATCTCAAGATCTCAGTGAAATATTTAAGCTAATTATCACTATCAAGAAAGCTCCTAAAATCAAAAGGCACTGAAGTTCTTAACACTGTTTTTGTTGTCACCTATTGCTTCAGAGCTTATTAATATTCAGATAAAATTCAGAAATAGACAGTGGCATTGTATATTGAAAATAACCAATCCTAAACGTATCCTTCCTTCTTTTATATTCTTCTTCTTCTTCTTCTTTTTTTTTAATGGAACGATACAAACCTACAGTGGGGACAGGGAAACGGAAAGCCTTTTGCTGAAGAATCCTGCAGGGAGGGTTTGCATGTTCTGGAGAATCCTGTTTAAACTTCCTTTATAGTGGATGGCTATTCCATGAGAGCCATGTAAATCCATGCAGGACTTGGCATGTTTGCACCAAGATCTTAACAAGTACATGCTACAACAGTACAGAGTATGCACCTGTCCTACACACAAAAAGTCACATTTGTAAGTGCAAATCAGGTGCAACAGGTATTCACCTGGCATGTGCAATTGAGCTCTTTGCATCCAGGTTGACAAACAATTCTGTCAATGGTCATTTTAAATTTTCTCATGGGAGTTGTTTGTTTGATATATACAGCTTAATTAGTAGCCATTTTGCTATTCTGCTTTTTATTTTAAAGTATACAGTCTCAGTTCATCCCTGCCAGCACAATTTATTATTTATTCTTTGCATTGTGGTAACACCCAAAGGACCCAATCAGGATTAGGCCCTTAATGTTGCTAGGTGGTGTATAAACATACACCAAGCCCCCAATCTCTGCCCCCAAAGAATTTTCAATCTGTGAGAACATTGTCAAGTGCAATATACAAGGGAGCAAATGTAAATGACTTTTAAACTGGGAGCAAGTGAAGGGGACAAAATTACCTGTGTGATATGTACCCAGCAGCTTCCTGCTAAGGCGGTTGGCTGCAGCTTTATGTATGAACTGGAATTGCATCCACACAACAGATATGAGGTACATAAGTCTGGTACAGAGGTCACTGTGCCTAGCTCCTCGTAAGAGAAGCAGCAGCATAGTTAGAAAGCTGTAGGGGGAGAAAGACATTTCTCACCATCGTTTTGGAATTTCCATGAATAGTGATTAGGTGATTAAAACAAGTTTTCATAGTAAGTACGTAGGCAAATGGGAGGCAGATGTCTTTGCTAAAGGGAGTCATCACTATATGGGCTACAGGGCAATAGTGCTCCACAAAAGTAGGATACTCTACAGACTGGACAAATAATCCTCTCCACTTCATTTCTTAATGCAAACATTAAACAACCAGACCAGAGAAGCAGTTCTTGCCAAGTTCCAAGCTAACATTTTTCCAAGTACCTCTGTAGGTGGTCACTAACAACTGCACCAGGTTGATAAGGACCCTGAGAATGCCTCTCAGAATTATGCAGAAAAGTATCATACCCTAGCTGAGCCAGGGTAATTGCTGGCTAGCTCCCTTAGGGGCAGTGATACACTACCAATATTTTAGCAAACAGCTCCCACAATTCCCCTTCCCCACCCACCACCCATTGATCCTGTGATAAACCTTGTGCCCCAAAGAACTGTGCTCACAGGGAGGAGATTAAATGACATGGAGATCTGTTAATCTGTTTTTCCATTTAAACAAAAACACTTTATCTTTAGTTCCTACAAAAGATGTTGAGGCTATAGATAGTATAGAACAGTATTCATCACATAGAGTTAGACGTTTGTATTGGGAGGGTAGACTTTGAAAACATTTGGTGCAATCTGGTCCTTTCTAAAGGCAAAATATTTGCTCTTCAGGAAAATGTGTTTGAGTCCAAGGATAAGTCACCTCTACCAGAGGGATCACACTCCTGTAAGGGCAGAGAAATCACCTCAACCCTCCTTTTAATTTAGAGACAGAGGAGCAGAATTTTAAAGGGACAGTAGAGCCTTTATTTTATAATGTAACTGGAGATTGAGGAGTTCATCGAATCCAAAAGTCCATAAAATTGAACATCTCTAAATTATGCTGGGGTCTGGCGCATAAACTGTAATTTGGTGCCTTGCATTGCTGCCTTCTCCTTCAGACCTGTGCAAAGTAATTTCCAACACACAGAAGGCATTGGAATGTGAAAAGATGACAAATTGTTCATCATCATCATTTACTTTTCTCATGTGATTTTCTCGCCCTGCAGGTGGAGAAAGTGGTTTCTATAACAGGATGTCCATACGATTCGTGTTTATAAAATCAAGGTTCTAGTGTACTTAGGTGCCTAAAGATGCAACTAGATGTCTGGGGTTTTCAAAAGCTCCTAAGCATCTATCTTAATTTTTAGGTGCCTAAGATCCTGTTTAAAACTGTCCCAGAAAGTAAATTTTCAAAAGCAGCTAATTGACTTGGGTGTCTAAGTTCTACTGACTTCCACCTTAAGCACCTAAGTCACTTACGTGCTTTCATAATTGGCCCCAAAATTTTAAAACATTCACTGCTTCTAACCAGGATGATGGCAGTGCCTGGAGTATACTACAATCACTAAAAATACTACCACTGTTGGGCCATTATACAAGCAAAGCTTTTTCATCACTTTCAACCACATACACAACCCACAGCAATTTTTTTAGTCAACTCATGCAGCTGATTAAGTATTTTTTCTTCCAGTTGGGGATGTACTTTTGTTGTCCAAAGTCACCCCAAATCTTATGTAGCCTCTGCAGGTTTGCCAGCAGTTCCCTTTCCTCTATGTACAATCAGCTCCACATATTTTCTTTTAGAGTGGGCTATGTACTAAATTATGAATTCCAAATAAATGAACCTGCAATTTGAATTTTCAAATCAAGGGGTTTTCTGCTTTTTCTATGTTCCGCTTTCTTTTAAGTGCACTGATTTTTTTTCACTTAAACTACAATAAATGGTTTCGAAAATCAAAATGAATCTCCTTTTAAGCCTTGAAAACAGATAACTTTTTTATTTTATGAGAAAGTAACATATCAGACCCACACATTTAAGTGCTTATATTTTGTGAAAAAGTAACGTATGAGACCCACACATTTAAGTGCTTATATTTTCCATTTGGATTTCACTAAATAATGTATTGTCTTATAAATTATAGATTCAGATTTGTGTCTGCTGTATAAAATGTGATGCTTCCCTTTATCAGTCATGTGAAGTCAAGCATCTCTGCTGAAACAAATTCTTGTGGGAATGTGGGTCACAGATAATTTAGTGATACGAAGGATCCTTAACAAGTAACTGAGATTATGAATGAGTGTGTTAATATTCTGGAACCGGAAAAATCCAAAGAAACTAATCCAATACAGAGAACTTTACTCATAACCTTTTTGATTAGCCAATGTGAATTAGTTTGGCATAGGGCTGCGTCAGTTTGTTAGAAAATTTCAGCTAGATTTCCTGAGAAGTATTTAGGAAAAGAGCGAGAACTGGGCTAAAGTGCTAGTAATTTCATGGTGAGTTATGTGCCTTGAATGCAATAGTTCAGCGCCTCTCAATTCACATGGTTCATTACTTACCATCAAACCCACAGAATCATCTTTCTGGAGGAGACCAAATGGCTCTAAATATGCACGTGCACTACAATTATGAGGTAATCAAAATAAAATTCAACAATTCTGAGTTAAATTGAAAATCACTCATTATATTCTTTTTATGAAAGCCTAGATTAAAGAGAGACAGCCATATGTGAATCAGATACACACAGCACAGCTGGATTATATTGTTCAATGTTTGTGCTTTCTAAATAAGACAAGGTAACTGTACAAAATGATTCCTTTGAAGGCTCTGACAAGCATGATTTATGGCATTCTTAAAACACATTCTTTTCTTGAATATTCAATGGAAAGGGCTTGCTTTCCCCCAATCTAATATTGTATAGAATTATGTTTAAATTGTGCCTTAACTTGGAAAGTCACAGGAGGGAGGATATAAATTACATTCTTACAGAACAATACAAGAGATTTAAATTTGAAAATTTCTATTGTAGCATGCAAAGCAGCAAACAACAATTAATCACTGTTCTTCCTCCTATTGGACTCCACAGAGATGTTTCAAAAAATGTAATATTTCAAATGGCTCATTTAAAAACCTTTTTTGGCACTATAAACATCCAGAGAAAAGGACATTCTTCTTTGGCATAAATTAGTCAATAACTTAATATCCTTAGGAACCTAGCATTAACTTCAGTATGCTAAAAGACTCTGATTTTTCAGGTTAGTTGTAGATTCCCTCATGGGCATGGGTTCCCTCATAGAGTGTGTTCTTGAAGTTTCCCACAAATTCATATAATATGTCTTTATTCCTCCCATTTCTTTTCCCTTTTATATACTCATTAGTCTTCTTCTCAGTCTCTGAATGGGAGATTGGAGACCTGTCTGTGGTGCTGGCAATGCCCTCAAGCAGCAGATTCTACCAACAAGTAAACGTTAGACTATCCTCATAGATGAGGATGATCTTCCTTATGCCCTGTACATTCCTTTAGACCTCCTTATATCTACTTACTGGAGCACGAGGGGATTTAAGTTAATGTAATTTATGGAGGAGCTGGAAGAAGGTACAAAGGAATGTAGAGGTGGCTAATTTAATTTGTATCTTTCTTTCACCTTCATTTTAGTTGTTTTTCTTGCCATTCTTTTTCTTACCGTATTGAGTTTGAGTTGCAGCAGTTGAGGCTTCCAGTGGGCCAGATTCCACAATGATGGAGAACAGTGTAAATTTCCAGTTAATGGGGGCCTATTTCAGTAAGCCTAGCAGAGATGAGGGGGCATCATCTAAAGTGGTATAATTTACACACTGGAGCACTGGAAAATAGTATAAATTAAGACTCATCTCTGAAATAGTCTACTTGTCTCGTACACTGGCTGATGCCAGATGCTTCACAGGAAGATGTAAACCTATGATGAAAGTAATTGTCCATTTAAGACCATTAGTATTCATGACCCTGGCTGGTGATTAGTGTATGCCTATTTTTCCCTCTGAATACTGTAAGCATTCTTTCCCCCACTGAGAATTTTCCAAAAACCATAGAGCCATTTTCAAGTCATACTTCCGTCTATCTGGTTGCTGACCTCTCCCCCCATCAGAAATAATTCAGGTTGCTCCTTTCTACAAATGAATACGTGAGGTAGCTTGGACTTCTACACAATGGCTTCCAGAGTTCGGCCACACTCCATACAAAGCCTTTTTAGGGTCTTGGTGTCTGGCCAACTGAACAGGATGAAAATGTGGAGCTATAGAGTCATTAAAGAGAGGGGAACAGATGGGAGCACCTTCCTTACTCCTTTCCTGTATTTACTCACACCATCCCTAGTATTGTGGAGCAAGCCAATAGGAGCAAACAAAAGATGACTGTTCATCCCCTATGAGGAGACCCATTTAGGAAGAGGAGCTCTGCTACAGCTACTTACAGCATGCAAATCCTCACTCTGCCACAGTTTGTATGGGGCATCTTCATCACCTCATACCATCCCGGACCTCTTTTGAAGGAAAGATTAGTCCTTTGCAACACCTGGGATCAACCCAATCACAGACTCATGGCAAGTCCAACTATTCCACTCTTTCCCAGGAGGAGGAGAAAAGTTCAAGAGCCTCTTTTTCAGGTCCTCAGTTGGGCAAGAGTCCCTTGGCAAGCACTCTAATATCCAGACTGACTCCTTGTACTCCCTGGGATTTCCCTCTGCATTTTTTGCTTCTGGTCTTACTTCAAGTAATGAGACGCACAAGGGGTTTGAAGTCCCTACAGTAGGTGAAGACACAAAAGACATCACCACATAGAAAAAAGAGACAACCTCTGTGCTAGTAAAGACTCCTCCTCCTTAAAGGCAATAGAAAAGCAAAACATCTCAGTTGGCCAGAAAGCAAACTGCCAACTGTGCTTCTCCTGAAAAAGGAGTTTTGCTGACAACAGTAAAGCTGAGTCCAAGAACCTTCATGGGGGGAGTCCTTAAGTGGAGGACAGCAATAAAATCCAGTTTCAAGGGCAAATATTTCCTCTACAAACCAAGCCAGAATTTGCAACTCTTCTTCATTCCTCATTTAAGGGAGATATCAGAGAGGAATGGGAGACTCTTAATCAAAGGATATGGTTCAGTTAGCAAGCCATTTCATTTCATAAGGAGTTGGAGCTCAGTCTCTTTACACTCCCTAACACAATACTCCTAATATTGTAATAAAACAAGACAGAGTTATCCAGAGAAAAGAGACCAGTTTTTTGAAAGACCTTGCAGATGGAAAGGATAAGGGACTTAAAGTCCTTAAAGAACTTAGAAGCATTGTCAGTGACCCCAACCTCACTAGCAACCATGCATTTCTCCAGGGTCATGTTGTGTCAACCTGAAATTCAGTGACCCTCAAGGCTGTGGTGAGCTTAAGTTGATGCTGAAAAAAACATTTCTGGCCACTACATTCATAGTGAATGAATTGATCCATAGCGGACTAAGACAGACATAAAGAGGTAGAATATTCCTGACACATCTGAAGTTCAACAATATCAAGCGATCAAGAAAAATTATTTCACCCATCCAGATGTACCTGTATTTTATAGGCTGGATTGGAGTCTCTTGCCAATAGATAAGCCCTTAGACAAGGCTATCCATAAGAGAATTTCAAGAATTCATCTTAAGGATCTGGAACCATTTTCAGAGAAGCATATAGAAATGATGGTGATATGATCCACAGTGTGATTCAGTCCTTTATTTAGTGGAAACAGAAAGCCCATGAGATGGCAGGATCTTCCCTTCACATTCTATACTTGGGAGTCCCAGATACAGATGCTAGCTTCTTAGGATGGAGGAATACACCCACTCAAACAACCATTAGGGAGCAAACTTAACATCTCTGGATACAAATGTTCTAATTCACAGATGACTGAACTGATTTCTGCTTTCTCTTTCTTTCCCCCTATTAGGATGAGCAATTCAAAGCCGAAAAGAGGAAGGAACAGAGATTCTCATCCTCCCATATTGACCTACCATTCCTGTTTGGTCAAAGTTGTTACAGATGTTCTGCTCCATCTCCTGAGCAGATATTGCAAAATACTATGTGAGCCTTTCAACTTGGTTATTAAGAGTCAAGTCCTAAATAAGATTGGTTACTCAAGTAGGGCAAAAGACTCCACTAGTCTCTTGACCTGTGCAAGAATTTTTTGGGGGGAAATATCCTAATAGTGCCAGCACTGACTCCCAAAAAGCAGGTGGTCCAACACCTCTGGGTTTTCTTTTAAGAGCATTGCTTAGATTTATGCCTAAAATGTCCCATGTCCCATTACTACAATTCATTATTTTCTGCTAATTAGCATTTTACATGCAGATTCTTCTAAATCACTAGCACACTACTTAGTGTTATGGAGGTTTCTTGTGGCAGCACATCTTTCCAAACCAGTAGTCAAATTTGTCTTCCCAACCTGGAAACTTCTCCATGCTACAGGTTATTATGACCCATCCATTCAAACTAATCCTATTTGATTACCTATATGTTTCATTGTCAAAAGAACTGGTTCAACTGCTTGCAATCATGTAGCTGAGAAGAGTTTCTGAAATCTGTCTTTAGAAGACATGAGCCCAACTATAACCTCCAGAACGACAAAGTTGTATTCCAAACTCCAGGCCATTTGTAGTCAAAGTTAACTCTTCCTCCCATACTTCACAGGAAATTTTCTCAATTTTGTCCAGTGTTTCAACAACCATAGGAAGGAACAGTGGCACACAATAGAAGCCAAAAAAGCAGTAAGAATTTTACCTCACTAAAAGCAAACTGTTCAGGAAAACATCATTTTTGTTTATTCCTTTTCGTCCTAGTTTTCTGAGCTTGAAAGCTTTCTAAAGGTTCCATAACCAGATGGATCAAACTCTGAATCACTAAAGCATACACAGCAGTGAGTAACTGGTTTCAGAAGGGATCAGGATACGTCCCACAATAGCATTCTGGGCAAGAGGGCCTCAATGACAACCGAGGACATCTGTAAAGCTGCCATCAGGTCATCCTCAACCCCTAAACATGAGAGGCTCACCTGCATTAATCTGCAAAAGCATTCTTCAGAGGGAAGGTGCTCCCAACAGAGGACCTAAAATTGCCTAGGTACAGTAAAATTTTAAGGGACTGCGATGGGGAATGTTTAGAGAACATTCCCTATGAATATTACTGTATACTATAATATCAATACTGTATGTGTGTGTATATATATATATATACACACACACTATAATATCAATATTACTATATAAATATTACTAATATTACTATACTGCTATAGTATATTACTGTACTATACTATACTATACTGCTTGCTACTCAATGAAGGGATAGCCCATGATCCAAAATGGGAAGTTTGATGCCTCAAGATGATTTTCTTTTTGGGAGTGATTTCCCTCTCTCCTTTCCCTGTGAGATACATCCCTTGGGGGAATAGTATAATGGCCTTTTCAGAATGGATGTATGTCCAGAGGATTGCAGCAAAAAGTGGTAAAAGATTTAGAAAACCGAATCTATCAGGAAAGGTTAAAAATAATAGAAGTGTTTACTCTTGAGAAAAGATGGAAGTGGGACCTGATAAGTCTTCATATATATTCAAGGCTGTTAGAAAGAGGCCAGTGATCATTTGTTCTGAATGTCCATTGAAGGTAGGACAAGAAGTAAGGACTAGATGACCTCTTGAGATCATTTAAAACCCTCTGTTTCTATGATTATGTTCATGCAATTAGACAGATTTAAAAGTAAAGAATGGAAATTGTATGAAATTCCTTAAAGCGCATAAAATACTCTGAGCATCAGTAGTATCAGTATGTAATGTCTCTCTTTTTGTTGTGCTCTCTCTCATTTTAAATATATCAAGACATTTTAGCAACAGCAACAAAATGAGCCTAACTCTCTTGGAAGGGCAAGAGAGGTTTTTGCTTGTGTGTTTTGTTTGTTTTTTTGCAGGTTCTTTTGCTGTATTTTAGTTTTAGACAGCAGTGGCAGGATCCAGACACCAACCTTTCCAGTTGCAGCAGCTGACTTTTTGGCAGTCTTCTGAAGCAGTTGTACTGATGCCTTGGAGTTACCTCTGGGTTTATCTGTCATGTGAATAGGCAGCTGGTGAACTGCCTTATTTGTTTGGATACCATTTCTTGGAGATGCCATTCTCACACCTTTTAATGAAGACAGATGTACTTTTTTATATAGTGACTCTGATACATATACAGTTGTAGAGCCTTACAATTCTACCCACCTTATAGGGGATTTCCTGCCCTGTGGGATGAATTCCAGTGAGTAACACCGAGTTCCTGTGAAAACTGAAAATTCTTCAGGACATATGGAAATGTAAGGCTCCAGGTTGATGCATAAAGTCTCTGTCCATTGATATCCTCCATTACAAAAGGTTGCTTTCCTTTAAAACAGCCCCATATGTTTGCTGTTAGAAGCTGCTAGCTAAGGTATCTATGCCCCTATCTGTACTGAACACACCTTTCCCTCAGCTTTACAGTGATGTGGCTGTAAAAATTTCTCATGGGAAATATTTTCTGTGTGTCCCTTAAGCAATGATAAAACCAGAGTCTAGATAGCCCTAGCAAAAAAAGGTGTAGGGACACATTTTAGCTCAGCTTTAATTAGGCCTCTACATTGCATTTTTTTCCAGTGCAAATAACTGTGGGGATAAGATTGCACCTGCAGTTATTTGCTGGCACAATTAAGGTCACTTGACTACCTAAAACTATTTTTGAGTACAATCAGGCTCTAATGAATCTATGTCACATTGATTGCGCCTCCATTTAATTGCAGATGCTAATTGGTGCCCATAGTTATTTGCACTGTCATTTCTGGGCACAGAACCCAGGGCCAGCTTTTCTAAAAATCTGATTTCAGCTTTCAGATGGTTCAGAGAGGTTGGATAAAATCCATAAACATTCAGACACTTGTCCATAATGTTAACTGAACTATTTGAGGGTTTTCCTCCCATCCCTTCTGCTTAAGACTCCCCTAGCCCCTCTGCTTAAGACATTTGTGGACATCCAGCTGCCCGTCCCATCCTTACCTCTAACTCCTTTCTACCTAGCTATTTTTGCCTTTCCATCGGAGCACTGCTTTCCTGCCCATGTATCAGCTATTGTTCTAGTCTTTAATGCCTTGAACCTGCATTCAGCAAGTGATGCAATGCTTTCTGCAGGGCCTTGGAGGAATGCAATGTCCCAGCACTGGTTCCGGTCACAAAAGAGCAGTCTGGAATGGCAATGACATTTAGGCTGCTGCGTGTTTCATTACATTTAAAGGAATAGAGGAGGCCCTGAGGATGAGAAGAGAAAGGCAGATCAGTAAGAGGAAGGAAGATTTGACCAGCTGGTGCTTGTCTCCTGTATTTGGACTACACATATGAGAGGGACAGTCAGGATAGTCTGATGAGAGGGAAGGAGCAGGTTCAGAGAAACAAAAGGTGTTTCCTCTGTTGAATGGTTAGCAGGTGCTAAATAATGTGGTTTTCATTTGAAATATGAACTGATTTGAACTTTGAAGAGGGTCTGGATTCAATTTGTGCTGCCTCTCCATTCCATTTGGACTTATCAGAGCCAGCTCACCCATTGTTGCTTGTGTTACTTTAGCTATAAAATCATCTGTGTGGATTGCATTTTTGCAGGAGGCTTTGTCCTCTAATGACTAAGAGTACTTTGCATATTCTGTAGATGCAAATGGGCTGGTAGAATGTACTGCCCAGACATGTCGTCAGCAACTTAATGATCTGACAGACCCAGAAGCAGCTACAACGCCACAGATTGAGCTGCCTGTGGAGCTCGGCAAGGGGTGAAATGCGTCCGCAGCTCATTATTTAAGCCACGTGGTGTGTTCCCCATTCACAGAGAAAGAAGCAGGGTTTAAAAACCCCCCATAGACTCTCCAAAGAGATGTATGAAACATTTCGCATGTCATTCATGTGCCATAGAATTAATTAACAGCTTGGAATCCCTTGTTGCTCCTGGGGGCATGTGCCTATTGAAAAAGCTTGTGACTTTTTGAGAGTCAATGTAATGCAGTGCACAGATGAAAGAAAAGACATCCTTTTTTTAATGATAGCCCTGGAGTCTGAGATTAAACCCAGCAGGTAGGAAGATGCTACATGGATTTCAAAGGATGTTGCAATTCTTTGCATTAATACATGACTTCTTTGGCTGAGACTTGGGTGAAGGTGGGTTCAGGGTTGATATGAAATGGTGTAAATGGGAACTCTCTCTCCTTCTAGTAGGCCTTATTGGAAAGCAAATTGAAAAGGGAAATCACTGAGAAAGTCAAAATAAATCTAGTCCAATCTGTGAGGATTGCATTTTCTTTTGACTAACACTCTAATAAATATAAACTTGATTTCAGCAACAGGCTTAAAAAAATCCTTGCATATATTGCAAATAAAGCCTCATTTTTGCTTAATGCCAGATTTACAAAGGTTGGCTCCTAAAGATACAGATAGGCATCTAGGGCGAGTAGGATATGCAAAGGGATGCTGATAATCCTGATGCCTAACTTTTAACAAACCTAGAAAATCATAGGCACAACACTGGGATCCACAAAGCTTGAGTTTGGCACTTAGCTCCCTATACAATGAAAGGTTATAGGCACCTAAGAATGCGATCAACAAAAGAAAGTACCCTAGGTGGGGACCTACGTCAATTAACCAATGGGCAATACCAAGAAGAGGGGTATGTATTAAGCCCTTCCCCTCTCTCGGGCTGCGTCTACACTGGTAAATTAAGTCGACTTAAGCTTGCTTAAATCGACTTAATTTACCCTGCGTCTACAGTACTCTTTCCTTAAGTCGACTTAAGGAAAATTAAGTCGACTTTATAAAACCACCTTCCTAGTCGACCTAAAGCTTAAGTCGACTCCCTGGAGTCGACTTAAGCCAGTGTAGCCATGGGGTAGCCCTAAGTTGATTTAGGGCTACCCCAGGGCTACACCAATGCCCTCCCTGCCGGGGGGGGGGCACTGGGGGAGCCTGGCATGCCCCCCCACTTGGCAGGGCCTCCGTTGCCCCATTGTACCTAGGTATAATGGGGCAAAGGCTGAGCCCCCTGGCATTGGGCCCCTCCTGCCCCCGTGGACCTCCCCTAGGTCCCCCTAAGCCCCTAGAAGTCGACCTAGGCGTCCAGTGTGGACGTTCTAGGTCGACTTTTTAAGTTCCCCTTTAAGTCAACTTTATTTTTAAGTGTGGACACACTAAGTCAACTTAACTAAGTCGACTTAATTAAGTCAACTTACTTAAAGTCAACTTAGTTAAGTCAACTTAGTTAAAGTCGACTTAAATTACCAAGTGTAGACATAGCCTCGGAGATAAGCACTTAAGTCTGGTCTACAGACAGGCACCTATCTCTGCTAGGAACTTCTCACCTGGTGTCAGTCAGTTTTTAGGCACCTACAGTGCTTCTTGTGAGAATGAATTACTACCAGGCAAGCTCCACACAAAAATGGGCAGGAGGTGGGAAGAAGAGGAGGCAGAGATTGGTGATGATGTCCATCTTATAACTGTTATCTCAGTGGTTAAAGTACTCATCTCTCTCTTCCCACACTGCCCCAATACCTACTAAAATCTAAGATTGGCTGCCGCCTCTACCTCCTCCTGCCAGATTCTGAAAGGGGACTGAGCTGATAGGCAGCCTCCAAGCATACCTACCAATGATACCCTACATGCAACTTAGGTGACTGAATGCCTGTCTTCCCCAGTTTGTGAATAGATCCAAGGTTTAAGCAGGGCATAGGCATCCAGGCACTAGTGAGGCAGCAGCGTGCACACCCAGAGCCAGGAACATAGGCACTGAGAAACTTTTTACTCTGAAAATTTAGGCACAGAGTGAGATTAGGAACTGACAAGGTTTGGATGGGGAGGGGGAGAATAGTGTGGATCACAGTGGAGCCAAAACTGGGAGTTAGGCACCTAAGTATCTTTGTGGATCACACCTCTAGTGGGTTTTTGCAAAAAGCACCTATGTGAGTTAGGCACCTAAATCTTACTGACTTTCAGTAGGAGATAGAGAGCTAACTAATTGAGGCTAACCCAGGGCTGACACTTGACCTTCTCTTGAGATGATCTGGAAAATGGGATTGAGATCAGAATCTCTGATTGACCAGAGGTGTTCAAATCAACTCTTTAGGACACTGCAAATATTTGTCCTTCAAACTGCTGGTTTGGGTCCAGGCTTTTGGTGGAACCAGTCCTATCCTGGCTACTGAGAACTTTTATTCCTAGCCTTCTATGCATGGGTACATTGTCCTGCCCCTTCCTTCTGCAAATTTCACCCACGGGAAATTCTGGGAACCAACAGGGGTAAAAGGCACATAGCAGGGGCAGTGGATGGAGATGGGATTTATTAGCATATAATCAGGAAGCTAGTAATGCATGAGAGGAGAGTGGAGGATGCTGCTGAGGGGGACTTGAGAGTTGGAGAAGTGAGTAAGGAAAACTAATTATGTTCCTATAACTTGTGTCTCAGTGCCTAAGGCTTAATTTCTTCTTAATATTGCCCATTTATTTCACTTGTAACCAAGGTAACTGAGACTTAATCCCACTAACTGATCCAGTTGGCAGACATGATTTACCTTATTTGTTGCTGAGCTGAGCCAGTCTGCATGGGAAATTTCTGCATGGGAAAGCTCCTGTCTGAACTGAGAGTCAGGGCCGTCCCGCGGGGGGGGGGGCGAACGGGGCAATCACCCTGGGCCCCACGGTTACGTGGGCCCCGCGCTGTCCCGCTCCCAGTGCCGCGGCTCTCCCCCACTGTCACGCTTCGCCCTGCAGTGAGCCGACAGCAGCGGAATGCCGGTGGCCTCGGCCAGAACTGGCTAGCAGCCCCAGCTGGGGCCAGCTCCCCGCCGGTGGGTGGCCTCGGATTCCCAGCTGGGCCAGCTCCCAGTCCCTGGGGGGTGACCAGGGTTCTTGGGGGGAGGAGCAGGATGGCCTGCCACGCTCCCCTCCAGCATGGGGGAAGGCACAGGGGCCGTGTCTAGGCTGATTGGCCCTGGGCCCCGCTCCCCCCAAGGGGCGGCCCTGCTGAGAGGACATACTAAAATATGTTTTTAATATGAAACTAGTTGTTTTTTGCTTAAGCATAAAAAAATTTAAGTGTTTGAATAGCCAATCCTAAACTTTAGAGATATTGTAGATTATTTTATTGTGAATATTGTGTTTAAACTTGTAGATATTTATAACTGATAAAAATACTCTCCCACTTCTCCTTTATATCAAGTGTTGTAAAATATGGGGAAAATAAAATAGACCTGGAACTAAAATTCTGTGTCATTTTAGGAGTTTAAGTTCATTGCTATGTCTTATGTCTCAGATTCAGAATAATCTACAATGTAGGGCAAAATACATATGTGCTTTAGCAGAAGGGAAATGTCTATGTAAATAGACACTTCTTCATTTGCACCTGAAAGTGCTCGATTGAGCATTCAGATATTTTTCATTGGCAAAATATTTTATTTTTTCTGGTCCAAGATAGGCAGCCAATTCTGAAAACCCAGCCCACTCTGTCCAATGTGTTCTCAACACATTATAATATGGAGTCTGTATGATTAAAAGCTCTGCATCAGACAAACAATTCTTTATGACCTCCAATTGCACATTGGATCAAATGATGAAGCATGTCAGTATGAAAAATAATTTGTTTCAGTGATTGATATATTTTTGTTTTGTAAAAAAAAATCAAAGGGACAAGAAAAGTCATACTTTGATGCACTGTTCATCTGCTTTTCAAAAGAACACTCACCCCCAGAGTTACTTCTGAAAACAAAGTTTAACCAAGATCCAAATGAAATAATCTATAATAATCCTTTAAAAATAATTTCTAGTTTCAGTATATGTAGAGTTACAGTTCTCTCCTTTGCAACGTTGAATTAAGAATGATAAATTTGTGACACAAACCCTGGCTCAGTGACAAAACCAGCAAAATTCAACCATTTTAATTATTCAGGATATCCAAGGGAAACAATAAAACAAACAAGGAGTCTGGTGGCACTTTTAAAGACTAACAAATTTATTTATCGCATGAGCTTTCGTGGGAGAAAATCCCACTTCGTCAGACACTTGAAGATGGATTTTCTCCTACGAAAACTCCTGCGATAAATAAGTTTGTTAGTCTTTAAAAGTGCCACTAGACTCCCTGTTTGTTTTGCTGAACTAGACTAACATGGCTACCCCTTTGGAACAAGGGAAACAATAGTTATTTTCTTATTTCATTTCAATAAATACTGAATTAGTCATAAAGGACCGTTCACAAAAGTATAACATCCTGAGCCAAATCTGAACCCCAGCATAAATTCATTGATTTCAGTAGAACTATACCAGGGATGATAAGTGCCTTGTACTGTGTTGCTTAGGTGCTTTATACCTATGAGGTTATGAGCACCCTCCACTCCCATTGACTTCAATGGATCAGGCCCAAGCTGAACAGTTGCATGTTAGCATAGGCCTCTAGTAATGAGAACTGAACCCATTGTAGGATCAGGGCCTTATACCCTAAAGAAAATCTAGGGGCCTGTTGTCTTTTCAGTTTGCATTTGGTTTTTTTATTATGTATTTATAAGGTACCAGTAGCTATCTATTTATGTGATGTGACAAATGGCTTGTATGTGGACTGGTGTGGGGAAGTACGATATCTGTTCAAATGTTTAGCCATTCCCTGTGTTGACTGAGCTAGCAAAGATGCTTCTTTGATAGACTGAAGATGTGCTTCTGTTTTTTATCAGCTGTATTTATGATGCCCCTGCATGCGCAGGCGGACAACTATATTACTGAGCTGTCAATTGACTGTATGCAGGGGGCACTGAAAACAGAATTCAAGCTTTCTGCTGATGGTGTCTATATGCGTGCAGCCATAGGTATCTAGTATGTAACTTCCATGAATATGTGCACGTAGGAAAGAAAAGACCTCAGGAACCAGACAATTTACAAAAAGAATGTTCATCAGACACATGCTATCCACTCCTTATTGATAGCTTTGATGTGGACAGCATTATAAGTAAGCATAAAAACTATATTTAACAGAAATTGTTAAAATTTTGACTGAAATTATTCCTGATAAATTAGTTTTTTCACAGCTGAATTTTTTAATGGGAAAATATTTTTCCATTTTTTACAGGAATTTTCAAAGTAAAACTAGATAATGTTCTCTTCCATAGCAAATTGAAATTTTCATTTAATTTTTCATTGAAATTTTCATTTCATTTTCATTTTCAAAAAAAAAAGAATGTTTGATTTTTGTTTTGTTCTAAAAGTTTCTTGTGAGAAATAGGAAAAAGCTGTGAGGGCAGCAGGAGAAACCACTGGATGTTATTCATTTTATTGCACTCAATTGCAAAAGAGGAAAACCGAGAGAAAAGAGCAAACCCCAAAATTTTGAAATAAAAAAAAAATTGACCAAGCCCCATGTTTCTGGGTGCTAGGATCATATGTTTCCATGGTTCGTCGGGTAAATCATAGAATAATAGGGTTGGAAGGGACCTCACGAGGTCATCTAGTCCAACCCGCTGCTAAAAGCAGGACCACTCCCCCTAAATTATCCCAGCCAGAGTTTTGTCTAACCGAGCCTTAAAAATCTCCAAAGATGAAGATTCTACCACCTCCCTAGATAGCCCATTCCAATGCTTCACCACCCTCCTCGTGAGAAAGTTTTTCCTAATATCCAACCTTGACCTCCCCAGCTGTAATTTGAAACCATTGCTCCTTGTTCTGTCCTCTGTTACCCTCGAGAACAGCCTAGCTCCCTCCTCTTTGGAGCAACCCTTCAAGTAGTTGAAGGTTGCTATCAAATCTCCCCTCAGTCTTCTCTTCCCTAGACTAAATAAGCCTAGTTCCTTCAGTCTCTCCTCATAAGTCATGTGCCCCAGCCCCCTAATCATTTTTGTTGCCCTCCGCTGGACTCTTTCTAATTTGTCCACATCCTTTCTGTAGTGGGGAGCCCAAAACTGGACACAGTACTCCAGATGTGGCCTGACCAGTGTCGAATAGAGGGGAATTATCACATCCCTCGATCTGCTGGCAATACTCCTACTGATGCAGCCTAATATGCCATTGGCCTTTTTGGCAACAAGGGCACACTGTTGGCTCATATTCATCTTCCCGTCCACCATAACTCCCAGGTCCTTTTCTACAGCACTGCTACTTAGCTGATAGGTCCCCAGCCTTTAGCAGTGCATGGGATTTTTCCGTCCTAAGTGCAGGACTTTGCACTTGTCTTTGTTGAACCTCATGAGGTTTCTTTCGGCCCACTGTTCCAATTTGTCCAAGTCTCTCTGGATCCTGTCCCTGCCCTCCAGAGTATCTACCATTCCCCCCAACTTGGTGTCATCCGCAAACTTACTAAGCACGCAGTCTATTCCATCATCAAGATCATTAATGAAGATGTTGAATAGAACCGGCCCCAGGACCGACCCCTGGGGCACTGCACTCGTTACCGGTTGCCAACCAGACATCGAGCCATTGATTCCTACCCGCTGAGCCCGTTGATCTAACCAGTTTTCGATCCACCTTATGGTCCACTCATCCAACCCATACTTCCTTAACTTGCCAACGAGAATGTTGTGGGAAACCGTATCAAAAGCCTTGCTAAAGTCAAGGTATATCACGTCAACGGCTCTTCCCGCATCCACAAATCCAGTCATCTCATCATAGAAGGAAATCAGGTTGGTCAGGCACGATTTGCCCTTGGTGAATCCATGTTGACTGTTCCTGATCACTCTATTTTCCTCCAAGTGTTTCAGGATGGATTCCTTGAGGCCCTGCTCCATGATTTTCCCAGGGATTGAGGTGAGGCTGACCGGTCTGTAGTTCCCCGGATCCTCCTTTTTCCCTTTCTTAAAGATAGGTACTATATTTGCCTTTTTCCAATGCTCCGGGACCACCCCCGTTCGCCACGAGTTCTCAAAGATAATGGCCAGCGGCTCTGCAATCACTTCCCCCAACTCCCTCAGCACCCTCGGATGCAGTTCATCCGGCCCCATGGACTTGTGCACTTCCAATTTCATTAAGTGTTCCCTAACCTGACTTTCCATCACTGAGGGCCACTCTTCTCTCCAGTCCGCGTTACCCCGTGTAGTAGCCTGGGAGCTGGCCCGCCCTGTGAAGACTGAAGTAAAAAAAGCATTGAGTACTTCAGCCTTTTCCGCATCATCCTCCACGAGGATGCCTGCCCCATTCAGTAAGGGACCTACACCACCTCTGATCCTTTTCTTGTTGCTGATATACTTATAGAATCCCTTTCTGTTATCCTTCACATCTCTTGCTAGCTGCAACTCCAATTGTCCTTTGGCCTTTCTGATTTGATCCCTGCAGTCCCGAGCAATATCTTTATACGCCTCCCTTGTCATCTGTCCAAGCTTCCACTTCTTGTAAGCTTCCCTTTTATGTTTCAGCTCCCCGCAGAGTTCCCTGCTAAGCCACGCTGGTCGCCGTCCACATTTGCTGTTCTTTCTGCACATCGGAATGTTATCTTCCTGTGCCTTTAACAGGGTTTCTTTAAAATACAGCCAGCTGTCTTGGACACCTTTCCCCTTCAGATCAGCTTCCCATGGGACCCTGCCCATCAGCTCCCTAAGGGAGCCAAAATCTGCTTTTCTGAAGTCCAGGGTGTGTGTTCTGCTTCTTTCCTTCCTTCCATTGATCAGGATCCTGAACTCTACCGTCTCATGGTCGCTGCTGCCCAGGTTGCCATTTACTTCTACTTCCCCGATCAATTCTTCTCTGTTTGTGAGCAATAGGTCTAGAGGTGCAAGGCCCCTAGTTGGTTCCTCCAGCATTTGTACTAGGAAGTTGTCTTCAATATTCTCCAAAAACTTCCTGGATTGCCTGTGCACTGCTGTATTATCTTCCCAGCAGACATCAGGATAATTGAAGTCCCCCATAAGAACCAGGGCCTGCGACGATCTGGAAACTTCTGTTAGTTGTCCATAGAACGCCTCATCCACCTCCTCTTTCTGGTCTGGCGGTCTGTAGCAGACACCCACCACAACATCCCCCTTGTTGCATTCTCCCCTAAACTTAACCCACAAGCTTTCAACCATCTTGTTTCCACTTTCATAGTGGAGCTCCGAGCAGTCGTACAGCTCTTTTACATATAACGCTACTCCTCCCCCCCTTTTTCCCTGCCTGTCCTTCCTGAACAATTTATATCCATCCATGGCAGTGCTCCAGTCATGCAAGTTATCCCACCACGTTTCTGTTATTCCAATTATATCATAGTTCCTTGTCTGTGCCAGTACTACCAATTCTTCCTGCTTGTTTCCCAGGCTCCTCGCATTTGTGTACAGGCACCTAAGATACCGGGCCCATTGCCCTACTTTGCCCTGTCGATTCTCCCTCCTGTCGCATCTTCCCCCTTGCAATTTCTTCCGGTGTCGTCCTTCCCCACTCACCTGAGGTATTATGACTTTATCAAGAAATAAACAATTATTTGACCCCTGCCCCCAGTTCCAACTACCCCCTCTTTTATTCCTGCTGTTACAGCCCCAGCATTCCCCAAGTTCCATCCCTTCCCCCAGGTTTCCCTCAGTTTCACATACCTGGGGGTGTTGGTCATCTTCCCCCTTCGGACCTAGTTTAAAGCCCTCCTCACCAGGTTAGCCAGTCTGCTTCCAAATATGCTCTTTCCCTTCCTGGATAGGTGGAGTCCGTCTCTGCCTAGCAGTCCTTCTTCCTGAAACAGCACCCCATGGTCGAGGAAGCCAAAGCCCTCCTGGTAACACCATCTCCACAGCCAGGCATTCACCTCCAGGATGCATCTGTCTCTGCTCGGGCCCCTACCCTTGACCGGGAGGATTGAGGAGAAAACCACCTGTGCACCGAACTCCTTCACCCGTGCTCCCAGAGCCCTGTAGTCACCTTTGATCTGCAGAGGGTCACCTCTCGCAGTATCATTGGTTCCCACATGGATGAGTAGCATGGGGTAGTAGTCAGAGGGACGGATGATTCTCGACAATCCCTCCGTAACGTCTCGGATACGGGCACCTGGCAGGCAGCATACCTCCCGAGAAGCCTTATCTGGGCGACAGATGGGTGCCTCCGTCCCCCTCAGAAGAGAGTCACCAACCACCACAACCCGACGTTTTCTCCTGGGTGTGATGGTTGTGATCCTCCCAACCTCGGGGGTGCATGGCTTCTCCTCTTCCATCTCACCTCCCGTCTGTAATGCTGCGTAGCGATTCTTTACCACAACGGAGGGTGGGATGGGAGCAGGGGTGGAGCACTGTCTGCTGCCAGAAGTAACCAGCTGCCAGTGTCCGCCCTCTGCTTGAGCCATCCCATCCTTCTCCGAGAGTGTGGCAGCAGTCCTTTGCCTCTGGATAGTTTCCTCATCCTTGCATGTTTCCTCATGAATGCTATCCAGGAACTTCTCCAGGGCATGGATACTCCTGAGCCTGGCCACCTCCTCCTGTAACTCCCCCACCTGCTTCCTGAGAGATTCCACCAGGAGACACCTATCACATTGAATGATCTCCCCAGCCTGACCATCTGAGGGTGGGAAATGCAGGCCACAGTCCTTGCAAGTCCACGCCAGGATCTGGGTAGAGATATCCATGGTCAGTATGTCTGTCTGGATACAGGCACAGGTGGAGGAGACAGAAGCAGTGCTGGCACAAGCAGCGCGGGTCCTCTTCACCATAGTAGCTACACAAAACACAAACTTCCCACAAACTCCCCCATTTGCAGTCCCTGGTCGCTCAGCCACTGGCTTTTAAGGCCTTCTCTGCCTGGGTCAGCCCTTGCCCCTCGTTAAGCACACAGGGGAAGGGTGATCACAAGGCTGATTGAGCTGAGCAGGGCTGAGCAGAGAACAATGGTACAAACAGCCCCCAGACAATCACACAATCACAATCCCAACTCACACAGTAACTGACAATTCACAGAAATCACCTGTGGGAAAAAAAGACACAAGCACAAGCACACACAGTCAGCAATTCACTCTCTCCCTTGCTTCTTCAGCAAGGGGATCTCCTTCGCCTCCTTCTCAGGGCTTCTCCTTCTCCTTCCCTCGCAAACTCCCCTGTTTGCAGTCCCTTACATGTCTAGAAAGCAAACATTTTTTAGTCTTTCCCCTGAGCACTGTGCCAAAGGATGGGGAACTGAAGTTAATTCTTTATTAACAAGGACGTGTTTGTGCCACTGCACTTTTGCTCACTTACCATCAAATGCTCTTGGCTATTATTATAAGATTGTCACAAATTCATCACACTTAACAGCACCTCTACATTCTATTGTGCCATAGGCAATGGGTTAAAAGCAACTTTTGTGGTGTCCATGTAACCTTCAGGTGGGCTAAAATTAATTAAATTGCCCTTCTCCAGTGCCTCACAGAAATACACCCCAATCCCTGTGGAGAAAAGCAGCTGGAGACCCAGGATCCAGTTTGTATGGGACTCACAGCAAAGATTGTTCAAAGCAGATAAAAACAAAGAAAGAAAAGTAATGAGTTTTATTAAACATTAACTTTATAAATCATATGATTTAAGAAACAAAATAATGACTACCATATAAATCTATAACAAGAAGTGGCTAATTTTGGGAACTCACATTTACTATTTCACAATACATATAAACAAGAAAAAAAGGAATTTAAACAGAGCAGCCGCTCAGAAACACTCTCCACTCAAGTGTCCCAAAGTTCTGGTGGAGTTCACCTGGCTCCCAGTGATAGTCTCTGT
>ML685758.1:20521152-20562162 GCA_007922175.1 Pelusios castaneus
GCTCAGAGGCTTGAGTAGGAAGAAGCAGCTCCTTGTTCTCTGTCTGCGGGACTCTTCCAGGCAAACCCTGCTCTTCAGTCAGCTTGCTGCTTAGGCACCACTCATTTATATATAGAGAGAGAGAGATAGAAAGAAAGAAACCCTGAAGCAAAAGAAAACATACAACTCTGAGAATAACAAAGTATAATTAACTCTTCCCCCTTATTACAGTAAAACACTGTTCATTCCTCCCAGTATTTAATACTACTCAAAGTATCCAATTAAAAGAAACCCCCCTCTTCTTCCACTGGTCCCTTTTCTGCACCCAGTGCCCCAGACTGCCCTGCTGGGGGGTTAGCAACATCACTGACCTGAAGCAAAATGCTTCAGAGTGGGGGGGAAACAGCTGCTGTCTGCTGCTGGCTCACTTCTCCCTGTGCACAGAGCACGTGGGCTCCTCTCAGTCCAACCACCCTGGCTGCTGGCTCTCAGGCATCTCACTCCAGCAGCAAGCAGCAGGGGACCATGTGGAGCATGCTCAGAGCTGCCCCTCCACAGACCAGAACCTTCTGGCTCTAAGCAGCTAAATCTGCCTAGCAACACTGATCCAACAGATCTCTTAAAGGGAAACTCTCCATTTAGACTAATGGGTTACATCCAGTGCGCTCGATTCATCCCAATATTCCACTGTGATCCTAATAAAATGTCAACATGCCATTAGGCTGTTCCTACTGCAACATATCAGCTAGGTTGGGGACGCTAATAGCAAAGCAAATTTTGGAAGCCAGTGTTCACCTATTTCAATGGTAGTTGAAAGAAGAAGCAGAATATCCACTAAAGACTCTTTCAGTTCCAATAAGGGCTGTACTATTAATGCAGATTTATGATTTGTTTAAAATCCAGATTATGTTGGTCTATATTTTGAAATTTACACAAAAGAGAGAGGGTGAGGGAAGACAGAGAGAGAAGTTTTCAAAATCAATATTGTTGACCTGATACCTCTTCTGAAACCAGTCCATTCCATTGCGTCAATATGCATGTGATCCATCTTTAAAAACAAATGGTGTTAATTAGTTAGTAGATTAAACAGCTCCTCCTGTGGAGACATTAAGTGCCGTAATGTACATAATTTTGTAAAGAAAAAAAAATCAGAACACACCTTATTTACCCAACAGATTGCACTTGCTATTAGCCAAAACACTCTCCTATATTTAGATGTTTCCTAAAAACATTGGGTGAAATCCTAGGTCCACTGAAGTCAATGGCAAAAATCCCATTGACTTCTCTGGAGACAGGATTTCACCCCTTTTGAAAAAGCCTTTGGAAAATATAGTGAATGCGAAGGATCCATGCTTTCCAATCATTTTGTTTTCAGAACTCAGATGTGAGTAAGGCCACTTTTAGTGACTTATCAATTTTCAAAGGGATTTTGAAAAAAAAATTATTTTAATGATCAGGTCTTCCACTGAGCAAGAAAACTTTACAAACATAGAGCAAAAGACAGTCTCTGCCCCAAGATTAAATAAAACAGAGGATTGGGGGAAGAGATATGGTATACTAGAAAAGAAAGCAATGCAATTGTCTGACAGCATCTTGATTTCCTCTCCCCCCCCCCTTTTTTTTGAAGGAGGGAATAAATGCAGGAGAGAAAAATTAAGCTATTTTCATATTTATTTTACCCTCCCCCGCAAAGTGACCTGAACTGGTAGAGTTACATTATTTTTCTATGCTGTACTTTAGAATGAATGGACTGATGATTTTAAATGTATACCAAAAAAGCTCATCTTTTGGCATCAACTTTCTGTTCAGAGCCTTTTTTTCACGGTTCAGAAATAAACCACCTAAAATAGGAGATTATAATGTAAAGGCTGATGCAACATCAGCACTAACAACAGTAGCAGGTGATATTCTAATGATCAGTGAAGCCTATTTGATGGGGGATCTTTCAGCGCTTTAAATGGCTGAAACCTGTTTATAGCACTATTTTTTAGTTAAAAAATTCTATAATGGGAAACTTGCAAGGGGTTGCCTCATTAGTTTGAACATAATCTAGAAGAATGCGGACACCAAGATCAATGTCCTAAATAATTTATTTAAGGCAGGAGCTTGGAGGCTTTTCCCTCATTTTGATACAGATGATGAAAGCCAAATAGGCAATTTAAAGAGAGAGTAGTTAGGACTTATTCTTAATCCTTGTGTAGAGAAAAAAGTGATGGCTAAAATGAGAACTAGCATTAGCCAAGTCTGCCTACATCAGATCTACATTTAGCCCTATATAGACAGAACTGTATACATTCTGGAGTGCTCTGCATGTTTTAGCTGAACTACTATGCTTAGATTGTTCTTAGGTAGCTTCTCCATATTCATGCTTCTGCCTAATATTTCCTCAATGTCTGTGTCTGAATATTGCCCTTTGTTAAATCATATAGGGCTAAATTTATGGGTGGAAGCCAGTGAATTATCTTTGGATTGAATTTGATTACTGTACAAGGTAGAAGTGCAACCATATGTGAAAATGTAGAAGGGAATCAATGGTGCAAATGCATGTGTCCTGTATCTACCTGGATGTGCATATCAATGGGATAGAAAAATGCTGGAGAAAGAGTGGGATTTAGACCTTCCTTTCCATGGTAATTGTGCCTGTGCAGCCTGGTATTGTGCTTTGGGCAGACTTGCTTGTTTTATTCAATACAAACATAATACAAGCTTTCCTGATGAGAGAGCTCAAAAAAAAACTATTTTCAACTGCAGTGTAACTGCAGCTTCCAAACAGAGGGTGTGATTCTGCACGTCTTGTGTAGGCTTGGTTGTTTATTTGACCTGAGTGGGAATTTTGCCTAAATAAGGACTGCAGGATTATGCCCAGTATCTCCAGCATCAGTCTGAGAATGAAGAAATACAAAAAAGCCCAAACCAAGACCAGAACACCCCGAAGCGGAAATTGGAGGCATTTCCTAATCCTGTTTTACTGGTCCATCCTGAACAATACAGGTTTGAGTCTGTGAGGTGCTGACCTTCAAGGGGAGGTCAGGATGATGTCTTAAAAGACACTCCTTACCTCTTAATATAGGGTTCCATATTTGTGTCCATTTCTGATGTCTTATCCATAACTACTAGAATTGCAACTCACATATTGCCCAGAAACACTGTACAGTACAGCAATACATCTCATAACATTTTCCGAATGTATAATTGGATGACACATGTTGCTCCTCTAAGTCATATAGTTTACCTGAGTTTTTAGCTATGAAACACTTCTGGCACTTTGACTATACTGAAGGTTCTAATAAATGAATATGAAGATTTTGCCTCAACAAACTTACAGCCATTCATGTGCGTTTTTTAAAATTTCCATGCAGAAGCCTTTAACCTTTCCAAGCTTTTAAAAATACTGTACTTCAGGTTTAATGTTGGGTAGACTTTTTCTTGCCGTTGTTTAAACTCTTTAATATAAACTCCATTTACAGTATATAAGTGTGTAATATAGACAAAAAGATCAAATATAAAATATTTCTGAATTAATGCTAATAGAGGGGATATGTAATTCCTCAATAATTTAAGTACCATGGAGAGACTGGTATATCATGTTAAATTATTCATATCTTTTCAAGAGTTGCTTTATTATGATGAATTCCAGATTTTTGCCATTTTTTATTATCCTCAGCAATCTCCTTCCTTTTCTCCTCCATTTCTTACAATGCCACCCATGTCTTTCAAGGTCATCACATTGCTAGAAGGCTAAATCATTTTTACCAACTAAGAATATAAATATCTATACGTCTACTGGGGTTGTTTCTTTTCTTTTCTTTTCTTTGAAAGAAAGAGTGATCATGATAAAAAGGGGAAAAGTCCTGAAACAATCATTTTTAAAAATGTTACAAACTTTTTTTAAAAATCCAAAATAATATGGTAAATACCTGACCCTATAAAGACCTATGCAGGTATAAATAATAATCACAGGTAGTTCCATTAAAGCCATAAGAAATGCTTGTGTGAGTAGCATTTCTCAAGTGCATCAATTGTTACATGATTTGGCCCTAACATAGCTGGGAGTAAATATTCTGAAACTCATATTCTTGAGAAAGAAATAAAGCTCTGAAAAGATAATGCTAAAGATTAATATAGGGTGATAGTAGACAGCAAATCAGTACCACTTGCAATGATGTATATCAGCAAATTTGGGATCCATAGATAGAGGCCTTGTCTACACTGAAATAGCTCAATCATTTCCAGAAGTGCTCTCCCTTCAACGTAGATTGCACACCTCCTGTCAATTTAGCGTGGCGGTGTAGTGTAGGCCAGAGGACGTGTATCGCAGAGTGGAGAATTAATGTGTAATAGCAGGGAAACTCTGGTGTTACCATAGCTAGATCTTACTGTCCTCTGTTCACTTCCGGGTGTCAAATTACCTGAAAATTATTGACAATTTAAGAGGAAGTTCAGGAAATAGTAATCCCAAGGCCTAGCAGAGTCAGTAATATTTGAAGGGTATAAATACCTACTTGTGAAAGAAAATACTTGGAGTGGTCCAATGGCTTCTATAGCAATAAGAGTTAAAATTGAGAGGGAAAATTTAGAGCTGAGTAGCTGGAAGAACACAGTGAGTTCTCATAAAATGTGGAATAATCTCCCAAGGGAAATAATAAGAAACTTATAATTTAGAACAATTTAAAATGTGACTGGTAGATACATTTGTTAATGTAATGTAGAAAGCCATCCTGTATGGGATACAGATGGTCCAGATGTCATAATGGGTCTTTTTTCCACCTCTCATTTCTATTATTCGATGGTACTAGAATCAAGCTTTATAAAAGCCAAGCCAGATCTCCAGTTTTCTTGTTCATTTATTTTTATGGTTTTTTTTTTTTTCTTGGTTGCATTTTTCTTTTTAACCCTCTGGGGAAGAGGGTAAAACAAACCCCACAGCCTCCTCACTAAGGAATAGAAGCTGTCAGTAAATTATTTCCCTGGCACTATGGGTGCCTTGAGCACTGGTCCCTGTGGCACCTTATATTCTAGTCTCCTGTTGGCTTAGCATTTTGGTCTCATTTCAGTCATTGGGATTAGTGTGTGGATGGTGTTGGTGGAGATTAGAGAGATTATACTAGATAATCTAGTGGTCCTTTATTGCCTTAAACTCTGTGATTCAATGATGGTTAGAGTTCAGTGATCTGGGACTTTGCGTCACTGAACAGTTCTCCATTAGCCTCCCATGCAGTCTTTCCAACTCTTCTTAATATTCGATTGATTGTTTACCATCATGGTCAGCCACCTGCGTGAAAAAATCCCCAAACATCCAGAATGCTGGCAATTAAGGCGGGGGGAGGTAGAAATCCCAGGGAAACAGGGAATTCTGAAGTACATGCCAGCCTTAATGAGATCAGCCTTAGACCCCAATTCTGAAAATACTTGTGCATATGAGTAACTATTTATGCAAGCAGAGAACTCAGAGGGACTATTCATATACTAAAGTATTTGCAGTATTAGAGAGTGCTGCTGTTTGTATCAGAAGCTTCTTTCCTTCAACTGAGACTAAGGATCAGTGAATACCTTCTCCAGGTTTGTCTTCACTGATGGTGGCAAATTCGCGGTCATCAGTTTGAACTTCCTGATCGACTGATTGGGTCTGTGAAGACCTACTGAGCCGATCAGGAAATTCGATCCCTGAACATCACTCCTGGAAGTAGGGAAGTAGAACACGGGTACGCAAGTTATTTGGGGACCGATCAGTTAAGTAGCAGCACTGTAGAAAAGGACCTGGGGGTTATGGTGGATGGGAAGATGAATATGAGCCAACAGTGTGCCCTTGTTGCCAAAAAGGCCAATGGCATATTAGGCTGCATTAGTAGGAGTATTGCCAGCAGATCGAGGGATGTGATTATTCCCCTCTATTCAACACTGGTCAGGCCGCATCTGGAATACTGTGTCCAGTTTTGGGCTCCCCACTACAGAAAGGATGTGGACAAATTAGAAAGAGTCCAGTGGAGGGCAACAAAAATGATTAGAGGGTTGGGGCACATGACTTATGAGGAGAGACTGAAGGAACTAGGCTTATTTAGTCTACAGAAGAGAAGACTGAGGGGAGATTTGATAGCAACCTTCAACTACTTGAAGGGGTGCTCCAAAGTGGAGGGAGCTAGGCTGTTCTCGATGGTAACAGAGGACAGAACAAGGAGCAATGGTTTCAAATTACAGCTGGGGAGGTCAAGGTTGGATATTAGGAAAAACTTTCTCACTAGGAGGGTGGTGAAGCATTGAATGGGCTACCTAGGGAGGTGGTAGAATCTCCATCTTTGGAGATTTTTAAGGCCCGGTTAGACAAAACCCTGGCTGGGGTGATTTAGTGGGAGTGGTCCTGCTTTTTAGCAGCGGGTTGGACTAGATGACCTCATGAGGTCTCTTCCATCCCTATTATTCTATGATTCTTCAGTAAAAGATAAAGCAGAGATAATCCTTTATTTGAATTTGATTGCAGTTTGGGCCAAGATGTGATTCTATTACCAAATCTGTGCAAGATTCAATTCAATTCCATTTTTATTAATTCACATATGATGTATGTCTTTTGAGAGTACAAAAAGGAAAATATACAGAATCTAAAACAAGAGCAACATCCATATAATAGCCAAAATATAATAAAAACTCGCTTTGGTACAATGCTAAAAGGGCAAAAGTTGCCACCAATTTGATTACTACCAAGGATTGAGAAAAAAATCTAAAATCATTATCTTTTAAAATGGTGATAAAAATTCTATTTTGTACAAAAGAGGTGAAATCCAGCATGCTCTCAGAAGCTGGAAAATTCTACAATTAAATGATAATGAAATAGCTCTTGCAGCACTCCAGATTTACATGGGCAAAAATGAAGATGTGAAGCAACTTTTCCATATCTACCATTCAGGAGGACAGCAGCGTTCGTAGTTTGGAATCTTAACTGATTTTTTGCCTTATGTAAATGAGAATTTGATAAGTCATTCAAATATAGCTAAAAACATGAGCAGCGTTCAGAGTAGAAAACCAATAGGCAAACTTAGAATCATGAATCACAGTAGCAATCTCTTCTTGTTGGGTAATGTCTATCACTCTCTAAGTATTTGATTACATCCATTAAAAGGTATTCTCAATATGTGAGTGATAGAAAATCTAATCTATCTGCAATAAATTGGAGCTCTTATAGTATTGTACCATGGAAATAAGGAGTACATAGGTCAAGGGTGGCCAAATTGTGGCCTGTGAGCCACAAGTGGCTCTTTTACAGTTAAATTACAGCTCACGGAGCTCTGATGCCTTCCTCCATTTTCTGCCAGTCAGACTGGGGCCATTTCTATACTGAAAATTCTGCATCAATCCCCACAGAACAACACAGCAGAATCGATTGAGCGGCCAGTGTAGACCTGCTCAATCGATCCCAGACGTGCTCTCCCATCAATACAGTAACTTCACCCCTCCAAGTGGCATAACACTGTGTTGATAAAAGAGCATTGCTGGTTGACACAATTGAGTGAAGACAGCGCATTAAGTCAAAGTAACTAAGTTGATGAGAGATATGCATTTTGCAGCATGCAGATTGCATATCTCCCATCGACTTAGCCCTGCAATGTAGACCAGGCCTCAGCTTGGATATTCTGCTCTGCTGCAGAGGGTGGGGCTAAAAGATTCTGCCCATTAAGGAGGGGAAGAGGGTTACTAAATTTGGCCACCCTTGATATAGGTTATTCCTCTATCACCTGAAGGTAAAAATGAGGCAATCTATAATCTAGATGAGTACAGATCTTAGACCAAAATTTAAGAAATGTGATGCAAACTCTACTGCTTATAGGAAAAACACCCACCTTGGCATATAAAAATGAGGCAGGGATAGAATTTGAGAGAATTAAATCTCCTCAAAAAAAAATTAAATGATACCTAAGGCTGAAAAAATTTGACCCCTAAACCAAACTTTTGCCTCACAAGGCATTTGTAATGTTATTTTTCCACTGAAATATCTTAGCATTTGGACAAATTCGTTCCCTCCATATGAGCAGGAAAATAGACCACCCGTTGAGCAGAGCTAAGTGTCCTTTGTTTGAAGTCTTTATGGTAAGGGGGTCAATGGCCAGACTCGTGAAATTTTATCCCTATATAAGTAAAAGAAAAGACTATTTTTATTGGGTGGCCTTCTATCTTCAATTCAATTTGCAGAGGGTTTTCCCCAAAACTCATGGCCCTCATCAGCTTGTAACTGAGAATCACGTCTCAGAGTTTACAGTAAGAGGAAAATAAGATAACAAGCATCAGCACTCTCTTGGAATTTGCAATAAAACAACCATATCATTTGTATTTAATGACACTGGGACACATCTGCCCTCAGTCTGCAGTGGAGAAAAAGCTTCCTTTAAAACGTCCACCATATTGTTAATATGTACATTTAAAAGAACAGGTGCTAGAAGATATCCCTGATATACTCCATTAGGAAGGTACTGACTGACATTTTAATATATTATATGGATGATACTGTTTTAGGTTGTGTAAGTTTTTCTTTTTGTATTCACAAAACATATATGTCCATTCTTCACTGACTTATTTCTTACCCTAACCACATTGCCCTGGTGAGAACCTTCAAAATACGCAGAAGACTTAGATCAATACCCATCATTCTTAATTTCACCCAGAGTTTCTCAGTTAATAGAATTAATTGCCATTTTCAGATTTATAAAAGCACCGTATAGTCTAGCACCCTTAATGATCATATATTTATAAATCATTTCAGATAAAAAGCAAATATCAGTTTAGCTTTACTAGCCCTAAAGCTAGATTGCTCTTTGGGTGATAGAATAGCCTCTAAAGTCCCTATTTCAAGTTTAGAAATTAAAAATCAAAAGTAAATTTTCTTTGCCATACCAACGGACTATTAGCTCTTCATGAAACAGGCTTCCTTCTATCCGTCTTCTTTTAAAAAATAGGAACTATTATGCTGGACTTCCAGCCAGATGGAATCCATCCAATATAATTAGTAACACTGAATTATTAAGTAACTGGGGACACCGATTAAGATTCTTCTGGAAAACTTTGGTGGAAAGAAAAATTTCCCCTGGAGTTCTTTTCTGTTGTTGGGCCAAAATAAATTATTGCACTTCACTGTCCATTAGTGAAGGCCACACTGGTAAACCAAAGGGAGGATTCCTCACTGTATCACCTATGGTGAAATTAGATATTTTTAACATGGTTTAAAAGGAAGAATCATTAAAGATCCAGCCAAAGTGTATTATGCGGGCTTTATCATTAATATGGGGTTCTTCAATTGCTGTATGTCTCCCAGAGTCCAAGCCCAATTTCTAAATTATCTATTGTCCTTGGGAGAGAGCTTTTTATTAGCTTTGATAGCTGAGAATTTGTTCCTTCATTATTATTATTTTATTTAAGATTATTAATTACTTTTATTTAACATATGGACCATCATTGTAAGGTCTCTACAAACACAGAACTAAAAAAAAAAAAAGAAGAAAAAGCTTACCCCAAACGGGTTGTGATCCAAGTCACCAGCTGCACTTGAGACAGTGAGAAATATATGAAGAAGAAAAAAAAAAATCACCAGCCTGTTTCACTAATAGTATAAACTGGATTTTAAGTGACTACCAATTTCTTCAATGAAAGATAAAGCAGAGATAAACCTTCATTTGAATTTCTAGTTTAGGATGAAATGTGACTCCATTACAATAACTCTGTAAGATTGTACCATCTGTGGCCCCCATTGTATTGTATCTGAACAGCTCACAACTTGTTAAATATATTTGTCTTCACAGCACCCCTGGGAAGTATATTTTCCCATTTTACAGATGGGACACTGGAACAAGAGAAGTGAAGGACCAGATTTTAAAAGATATTTAGGTAATGCTATACTAGGTGTTGCAATGCCTAAGTGATTTAGGAGCCTATGTACTTGTCTAAATGGTAGGGTGGAATCTCTAAAACACACTAATGTTCTGTACATTGATCTGTTTAGATTGGTATGCACTAGACATTCCCTCATGCACTTTAACATAGTATTGTTTCAAAGAGCACCAGCAAGGTCTATGTAGACCAATTAATGCACAACATCTTTGTGTGCTTTAGAAATCACACTGTCCTAATGTGCTTTACCCCACCATATAGAAAAGCCCCGAATATCATTTTCAAAAGGGAGTTAGCCACTTAGGAGCCAAATCAGTCAGTGGGAATTAGACTCCTAAGTACCTAAACGCCTTTTCAAAATGGCTTGGGGGCCTAAATTGGTCAGGTGTATTAACACTGAGTGCAGAAACACCTAAATGCCTTTAAAATCGGGGCTAAATTATTTGCCCTAGGTCACACAGTAAATTGGTACTAGAGCAGGGAATTAAATGTAGGTCTCCTAAGAGTAAAGCTAGGGCCCTACTCATTCGCCCATCCTTCCTCTCAGATTAACTGTAGCTTCCTCTAAGTGATTTTTTGAGAAGGATGGGGCGAATGGGTTAAAATATTCTTTCTTTTGGTGAGAGCAGAATGCTTGAATAAGGTGGTGTTAAAACCTACACACACTCTTTAGTTACTTGTTATTATCAGATATTCTTTTGCAGTAGAAAACAATCAGAATGCCATGCTTGCTGAATGCTGAGATAATAATATCCCAGGCACAATGGCCATGAAATATAGCGTAGGGAGGAATTAAAATATCTCATGCTGTCTAAATCATTGATAAAGGGTGTGCTTAAATGAAGACACCAAATAATGTAGGATTAGTAAACAGTTTTATGTCAACTGCAAGTAATGAGGTAACCTTACCCAATACGAAAGTTCCATCAGACAAATATATTGGGTCTGAAGAATATGAGATCTTCTCTGTGTACAGTAACTAATGGTTGACTGGACATTAACTGCAGCGCTACCTACAGAATTATGAACTGCTCATTGGAATGCTTTTAGACATGTTCCCCTGCATAGATTAGCCCAGGTGAAATGTTACCGGTTATTATCACAGTGAAGTAAAGTAGTTTATTTTCCTTCCTAGAATATATGCATAGATGTATGTGTATGTGTTTGTGTTGTACACAAAACAACCCTTAATGCAAAACAAAAAAAATGTGATACTCATGCTTTTGCTATTATTTTTCAATGGAAATCAGGTTAACAAATCCACCGTTTACATTTATGGTATCTTGGATTTGTACAGAATAAAGAAGAATTAAGGGAATAATAGATTTAGCTACCTCTGCTTTTGCTGTGGATAGAAGAAATAGGGCATGTTTCATCCTTTTCTTCTCCTACTCTTAAAAACAGAACTTTCTTACTATAGAAAACTTTGAAATATATAATGCTAAAAATGAATGTTTGTCTCTCTTGATTTTCACAATTGTCCTTGCCATTTTAAATAACTATCAAAGATATCTGGGGCCAAATTCCTGATTATTACACCCAGGCAATCCCACTGAATTCAATGGAGTTGCATAGACAAGAATGAAGGCAAGATTTACCCCTTCATACTGAAACAATCGTTTGTCTCACTTCCTCTTATCCCTTTGTTCTGCAAATCAGTCCCTGCTGTGATGTCCTCAGATATTATCATACAATTCCCATTCATTTAAATGGGAAATGTGTGTTTCGGAGGACTGAATTTGACATAAATGTTGAGCTTATATCTCATTATTTCCAATAGCAACAGACTTTGATATTACAAATAGAGGATTGTGGGTAATACTGCAGAATGAAAAAAAAAATATTGAGCCTGTTGGAGGAAGAAGGTTTTAGTAGAGAACATGTGCGCACACACAAAGTTAAGGGAAAAGGAAGTAAAGACCTTACCTCAACATTCTAATATGAATTTAAACTACAATTGCTTACTCCATTTTAGTCTTTTACCATGTTGTGTGACTCACATCTTAGCCAAGTTGTGTTAAAAAAAAAATTCCCATGGTTTTCCTTTTTCAGTTCACAGCATCCACACAGAGACATTTGATTTAAAAAAAATATAAAATATTCTAGCTGGAAGGCTGAGTGTAACGTTACTTCATTTTTTAGACTTCAGAGTTCTAACATATAAGAACTCTAAAAGAGAAAGATTCACAATATACATGAGGCTAGCTCTTTGCAGACTGAGTCTGCCTGACCCAGATTGCACACTTCCTTACAGAGTCACCCAGCCTGTGTGTAAGACCAAGACAAAACCCTGAACATGTAAAGTCACAGCTTACTATTATAATACAGTTTTTCAATACACCACACTGGTGTAGATGCACTCTTAGGTTGTGCTTGATAAGGGGCCAGCTAACAAGATATCTATCATTATGAAACCTGAGTGAAGACAGGTTAAAACTACCAGTGGCATAGTCTTCACTAGGATTTCACAATATGATAGTTTTAATATTAGTGAAGGCATGCTTCTGTATAGATGCTTTACATTTGTGTTAGATAGTCATGTTAGACCTTAGGCTCTGATCATATTACATGGTTGGAAAGGTGATAAACTGTGTCAGCACTAGATTTCAGTCACGTTAACTAAATTGAGTTAGCAAACTAAGTTTTTAAAGACAACAGAGTCCTGTGGCACTTTTAAAGACTAACAGATTTATTTATCGCATGAGCTTTCGTGGGAGAATATCTCACTTCGTCAGACGCTTTGAAGATGGGAAAGTTACAGAATGGGAGGAAAATAAATGCAGGGGAGTGTATGACATAGGATCAGGTCAGGCTGTATCAGCAAATCAAAATAGGTGTTAGGATTCAAACACTGGGGAACAGCACATAGAGGAGGGTGAGGTCAAATCACTTGTTGTAATGAGAGAAAAATCCATAGTCCCTGTTTAACCCCAAAACAACTGAGTCAAATTTGCATAGCATCTATTTTCCTTGTTAGAGGGGGGCCCCATTGATTTCAGTGGAAGCACAGAGAGGCCAGTGATTAGTGCCTTTCAAAGTTCCACCCCTAATATACACACAATCTTAGTTTAATCATGGCTTGACAAACGAATGTGGATTTGGGGATGCCATGTTTAAACTGATTTTGAAAACAACGAGCCTAGGTGTTGTAAGAAACCATAGGGGCCTAAACTAGCATAGGATTTCATAGATTAGAGCAGGATGTCAAACTCATTTGCTCTGGTGGGCCACATTTGACTTAAATGTTCTTCAACTGGGTCGTACATACCATAAATCTAAATACTACAGAACTTTTGCAGCATCGCAGAATGCTGTGTATGCGAAACTGTGCTCCGTGATACCACTCTCTCTCCCCATCTTTCTGTTAGGGAGGGACTGTGGTCTCATGGAGTGCAGACTTGCATACCCAGTGCTCCATGATGTCACAAGACCTGACACTCTTGTGGCATTGTGGAGCACTGAGTATGTGAAGCCACACTCTCTCTGTTAAGGAAAGAGTATGGTCCCATGGAGCACAGTCACTGGCCGAATGGAAGAGATCTGGGCCACATGTTTGACACCTCTCTGACTAGAAGTTTATTCATAGGTTACTGGTTTATTACAGAAGTGGGTGGGTGAGGTTTTGTGGCCTGCATTGTGCAGGAGGTCAGACTAGATGATCATATTGGTCCCTTCTGACCTTAAAGTCTATGAGAGAGAATCAAGATAAAAATGGGGAAGTAACCAAAGAACAAACAGTCAGATCAAGAAGAGGCAATGACTCTGCTGTTTTGGGATCTTGTACCTTTTCTTTACCCTGACTGAGCCAACTGTTTCTCCTACTTCCTTTGCTCTCCTAGAATTATTTTACTCACTGCCCCACTGGCAGTCTCATCAAGTATTTTGGCTGGCCTTTTCTAAACACCATTACTCTCAGGAAACATACTTCCTATAGGATGCTTTGTTAATAATTCCAAGAACCATTCTCTACTCTTCTGCTAGCTCCTAGCATTGGTTCCTTTAGATCCATTCTGTACCTGGATGTCACTCTTATAGAAGTTAATCTACTGTAGGAAAATACTACTTAGACTGACAATTTCAGCTTTCATATTACTCAGTCCACCCTTAAAACCTATCAGATGAAATAGGTTTTCTAGAAACCTACAGTCACTCACTTCACTTTCATTGTTTATTTGCCTATGATAAAACTTAATGTGAAAGGTTAAGCTTTAGGTTACAAGTCTGATTAGCAACTTTATTTTGTGTTATGTACAGATTTGTCCTTATCCTCTATAAAATGTCTGTTTTTATAAAATATTACCAGTCATTACACACATCTTATGATCAATTAACTACTGAAATCTGTAATTGGTCTGTCAATGGTATGCAGATAATAACTCAAAAAGAAACACCTCTCAGATTACCAGAGATGGCAACTGTTTGATAAATTGATAAGCAAGTTTAATAACCTGCCTCATTAAGTAGAAGCAAAAATTAATCTGCAGAGACATTTACATGTAGAAAGAGGAGTTCAATTGCTCTGAGGATTTTTTTTAATTATCATAGCAAATATGTTATCAAATGAGGCAGTTCTTTTTGACTATCCATCTCTCAATTGCACAGAAGCATCATGTTTAGTACAATGAGATTGTAATTTTTTTCAAATTGCACATTTTCTCTGCTCTGTTAAAACAATCAATTGTTCCCATTACTTTCTGAGTTATTTGGCTCTGCCAGCTTCCTTTGACTCTTACTTGTCTCTTGTAAACTTAGAAATTTCATAGCCAACCTCAAAAGCAAGTTTGGATGTGATTTATAATTCCGTTAACCAAGCATTTCCCAATGCTGATGCAAAGTAGCAAACCCTAAAGGGAAATGTTAGTTCTCTGTTGCTTTTCTGCTCTTTTCTGTTATCCCTCTGCCTTCCTCAGCTGCTGCCCCAAGCCTTCACATCCTGAGTTGCAACTGACTGGTGAATTTGGAGAAATTCAAAGAGACGGGAACATATGGGGTCATAATAGAGAGAAGCTATTTCATTACTCATCTTCATCAACTGATTATGTCAACTTTGTAAGTTGGTGCTAAAATAATCAGAAAAATGGGATTTCAGGGTGTATTTATACATCTGTGCATGAGCAAAACAGATGCATGTAGGCTAAAGCAACTTGTAGACACAAACAGTGTATGCTCTCAGCTTTTTTCCAGGGTTTAAGAAATAATAATGCGCTTTTTCCTTTATAAAAGCAAAAGGAACATGAGGAGATGTAGTTACTGCAAAATAATCACACACAGGGGGAATAAAGGTACTCAATGTGTACCTAGAAATGTGATTGTCTCCTGATAGCCACACCTTCTGTTGTGACTAATTAAAGGAGGATATATCCAAAATATGTGTAGAGTAATACTTTTTAAGGTGGGGCATCAAAATGCTCAACATAATCTGTTTCGGTTTGTTGTTGGGGTTTCTTTTCCAGCTACACAGTTTTTAAAAACACCAGAAACAAGAATTTGCCTTACTTCACTTCTTCGTTGTATACAGAGCTTAGTTATTCACGCTGAACTAGTCACCGTAGTATCTAGCCTGTAAAATTACAACTGAGATCTATTTAAACAAACATAGGAAAAGTAACAAAAAATGTAGATTAATGCCTCCACTTCTCAAATACAGTTATCTACATAAGGGAAAATGTTTGGGGTTAACTGTGTTTTATATAGACTGTACTGTGCACACTGAATGCATAGTGCATGCAGCCCTGTTTGAAATCAATGAGGAGGGTTGTGTGACTCTAGTCAGCAAGCATTGACCCATAAAAATACTTAAGAAAGCATGTTTTTTGTTTTTTCTTTTACCTTTATTTATTGGTATTGCACCATATTATACAAGAACAAATCTTTTTATAGACACTGGAACAGATGGTCAAACACCATGAGAACCTACAATTGCATCCTAAATCAGTGTTCACAATATTGGAACAAATGTTCCCAAGCAACTCTGAACTATGACAGGTTCCATCTACACTACAAAAAGCTACTAGGTTATTTGAAGCCCAGAGTCTATACCTCAGGCTCCTCAGCTGTGGAAAGTCTGCCAGGTGGGAAAAGTTACAGCAGTGGAAAATGTATCAAACCTCCAAACAACTGTGGGAGCCAGCACAGCCATAAAGGTAGCATGGCCAGCTTTCCCGGGATTTGTGCTGATTCACTATAACCTCCTGAGCAAACTCTTACTGGGCCCAGAAGGGAATTTAAAGTTACTTTACCCCTGGTGGATACCTTGGAAGAAGATGGTATACAACACGATATGCCACTCCAAGGCTATGTCTACACTTGAAAAGTTAGGTCGACTTTATGAAGTTGACTTAATAAGGTCGACTTTAAGTCGACTTAAAGTGGACCTTATTAAGTCACTTTAACAAAAGTCGACTTAACTTTTCAAGTGTAGACGTGGCCCCTTTTCAACCTTATTAAGTTGACTTAACATTTTAAGTTGACTTAATAAGCTCCACCCAGGCGCTAATCCCCGTCTCCACTGGCTTAAAACAATTTAATAAAGTCGACTTAACTGCTAGTTCGAATTAAAACCAGGTGTTATTAATTCGAACTAACTTTTCCTTAATTCGACTTAAGGAAAGCCCAGTGTAGACATGGAGTATTTTAAGTCGACTTAAGCCTCCTTAAGTCAACTTAATTTGTAAGTGTAGATGCACCCCAAGTGACTGTCCTGAATTGCATGACAATTTGTTGATGCAGAGGGGAAAGCAGGGATGAATTTCACCTCCTTATTCCAATCTGAATCAATTTGTACCCCATGTTTGAATATCATGCTCTATAGACAGACTCAAATAATACATCAATATGGCTCTCATTCAACAGCACCATTGATAGGGTTCCTACTATTACACCAATTGAATATACAAAGAGCAAAATTATTAATATCACAGTTTGCAAAACAAATCATGCCCAGCCTTGGAGCCCTTAATACTACCGAGAGTCTTGCCTACACATGGACTAAGGGTATGAGCCACAGAACAACTTAGGTACCTAAATTCCTCGTGCATAGCACCGTGATCCACAGAATTCCCAGTTGGCTGCCTCCAGACCCCATAGGTGCCCAAATTCACTCTGCACCTAATTTTATGCTGTAAAATTCCCTAGGAGCCTAGTTTTAGACCGTCGGCTATGCTCAAGTCCCAGAGCAATTCATAAACTGGAGGATGATAGACAAAAGAGTCTTGTGGCACTTTTAAAGACTAACAGATTTATTAATGTTATTATTATTATTAATGTTAGTCTTTAAAAGTGCCACAAGACTCTTTTGTCTTTCTACAATAGACTAACACGGCTACCCCTTTGGAATTGGAGGATGATAGGCATTCATCCACCTAAGTGGTACAGGATCTGATGTGGTAGGCAGTTGCTGAGAATATCTACTAGATCGGGTCCCATTCAAAATCCAGGAGGAGGTGGTTGTGATATAGTGGAGTCCACTTTATAACTTTCATACTAATAGTTAGAACATTTACTTGGGAGACCCAGATTCAACTCTCCCCTCTCTGCTAGAGGGGGAGAAAGGATTTAAACAGGTGGTTTCATTTCTCAGGAGAGTGCTCTAACCCCTGAGCTATGGGATAGTCAAATGTGGGATATTCTCTTGTTGAAATTGTTCCACTGTGGATAAATAATGAAAGAATGATAGGAGTATGGTGACTGGACACTGCATTTCTCACTTCCCAGATGAGTGACCTAACTGCTAGACTACAGAGACATTCTCACTCTCTCTAGCCTACGGTGACCAGATAACAAGTGTGAAAATTCAGGACAGTGAATGGGGAGAGTAATAGGTGCCTATATAAGAAAACCCCCAAATATCAGGACTGTCCCTATAAAATCGCGACATCTAGTCACCCTACTCTGGCCCAATGACAATGTAAGTATTTGCCCACAGTGACAGTAATCATTGGTCCAGATGGAGTAGACGAGGAGAGGGGAGTGATCTAACCATGGGGCTAAAAGTTATCAAATAAACAGCAGCACTACCACCACCACCAGTACCACCTCCTCCTAGTCTTTCCTCTCCTAGTTATGGGCCTAAGCTGCCTAACTGCTAATGCCTCTTTGTGGATTGTTAGCAGAGACAGTGTTACCCCAAAACTTTTGACCCAATTGATCCCATAGTTGCTTAGGTATACTAATGAATCAATCCAAGTCTTAATTCCAAAATTTGGTAATGGGAAATGGTCTGCCCTAAGCAATTTACAACAGTTTACTAGAAGTTCCATTTAAACCATGGGAAAACCCCCTAGACCTTCCTGCCTTTGTTTACCCTTGGGAAGACACGGATACAGCCTTCTGCTTTAAGGACTGACACTAATTTCTTCAAAAACAAAATGTCTCTTTATTAAATGTTAATTTTAATGCAATTTAAATAAAAACTCAATTAAGCAAATTTAACAAATGAAATAAGCTGCTTGAGACAATACAAGACACCATAAACTACATAACCTAATGTGGCAAACCATCAGATATAAAATAAAACTCTAAAATTGGAATAAAATGCTCATAACACAATACAATTAATACAATGTTGTATTAGAATGACAAATGTATTCTAACATACAATTCCCTTACACATATGTATACAGTGACATTACAGTAACACACTTAGGGTGCGTCTACACTGACAACTTAGGTCAACTTAAGGACATTTAAGCGACCTACACAAAGCCGCCTCCACGCTGGGCTTTTATTAAGTCGACTTAAGCGCTTCCTTAAGTTGACTTAATAACACCACCTCTGAAGGTCGACGTAAGCCTTAAGTCGACTTCTTAAGTCGACTTAAAGCCAGTGTGGATGGCTATGTCTACTGTTAAGTCGACTTAAAAAGATTGACTTAAAGTGTAGCCACTCTGTTAAATCAACTTAACAAGGTTGACTTTAAGTTGACTTAACAGAGTCGACTTAACTTTACAAGTGTAGACATAGCCTTAGTTTGTAGCAATATTAATGTGTTATGAGTGCTGATCAGGGAATCATAGAAGGGATAGGGTTAGAGATCGTTCAAAGGCAAACGATGTATTTACAATCTGTATTTAAAGCTGTATGTAAAACTGTATTTACAATCATAGACATGACTTTCTTATATATATATATACACACACACTTTCTTCCTTCTTAATCAAATCCCTCTGACTTGGGTCCTTCTGTTCTATTTGCCCCTTGTTGTTGTCTTTCTGTTCATCATCCCAGACTCAAACCTATAAATTCTCTGTCTTATATACTATTTTCTGTCCTTTTCTGATTGTTTACTTTCTTATTGTCAGTCACCAGCATCTTCCCCACCAAGGGGTGATATCATTTTCAACCAATCACCTGTCCAATATGCTAATTAGTTTTACTTGTTTATCTCAAACTTGGACCTCCTCCAGATCCTCCTTCCTACCTAGTGAGCCCTCCCTACAGGTGTTTATTTTTCCCTGTCTTTCTGCCTTTTCTGTCTTTCTGCTATCGGTCAGTTTCTTATCACCTCTATTTTGTTTCTCTCTCTCTCTCTCAGCATGATATCATCACATCATTTTATATTCCTAGTTAAAATGTGCTCTAAACTATCATTATTTGCTACCTATCAGAAATCTTAAACTTAAAATTAACTATAGTTCTATTCATGCCTAATCTTTGCAATAGTGCCATTATTTTTTTTAAATTTAAATTAGAAAAGATAAAATCCATGATGTTCCCCTTCTCTGATAGCTTTTTGGCCATGGGGCTAAATGCTGTCTCTGATACTGATTTCCTTACATGGACAAGAGTAGCTTAAAAAGCTCTTTTATCTATAGGTGACTTCCTGCAGCCCAGTTTTAGGTGCTTATCTCTGACAGTCAGCATTGCAACACCTAATTCCCTTCATGAGTCCCATCTTAAAGAACTGGGCCCATTGTTTGGGGTACTTTATTTGACTTTGTTCTATTGTCTGTCAGGTTTTACAAAATGGTCTATTCAGCCAGGGCTGGATTAACCAGCCTGGGAGCCCCAGGCTGTCCCCTACCATAGTCCTCCCCACCCCAACCCCCCCACACACACCTGAGACCCCACTCCCACACTGTGGGGGCCAGGCCCCTGCCTCACCAATGCAACTCCCAGAGCCATGGGCCTTGGAAAGGTGCGTTGGAACAGAGGCCATGCCAGCTGCCCCTGTCCCTCCCCCCGCCACCCAGGGAGCAAACAGGCTCTGGCCTGCCCCACCCCGCCCCTCCCCTGGGAACAGACCAGCCGGCCCAGGGGCAGGGCAGGAGTGCAGATCCCGGCTTCTGGCTCTCAGTGCTCCTGCCTTGCCAGCACTGAACAGGGTATGCCAGATTAGAGCAGGGGTTGTAGAAGCTGGAGCCCAGGGCCCCACTTTTGGCCAGGGTCCAGGGCTTCATCCCCTTTAGCCCCTGTGATAATCTGGCCCTGTACTCAGCATCAGTCCTTTGAAGAGACAAGTCAAAATTGTGTGGGAGAAGGGAGATGAAGGTAGAACTCAAAAAACTTGCTCCCATTTTGTTTTTTTTCAGATGAACTGAAATTTCATCAGTGATTAGCTGCCAAATAGTCTTTTTTCCCTCGTATGCTTTCATTACATTTGCATTACATTATCCCTCAGTCTCTGATATTTATTGTAGGCAGTCAATGTTTGTTAAAGTGTTATAAAACACTAAGGTATTAATTTCTTAATTCAGAACCTCCTGGGACTTTATAATGGTTCTGATTGTTTTAGAAGTAATTGGGGGCTTAAAAATACCTTGAAAATTAACAGGACCTGTTTTTGAAAATGCCATTAGGAGCAATCACAGATCCCCTAAGGAAAAGCTTCTTAGGACTGTGCACTTCAGCTGTCAATTATTTCTTCATGCTGTTCCTGTAATTTTAGCCTTTATCACCACTAACTGAATTGTAGCTGAACTTGGCATTCACTTTTCCTACCTTTCATAAGTGCTGCATTTACTTGCAAAGAACTAGAAAACACAAAGGTGGGGAGAAAGGGGGACAAGATGTCTTATTCCGGTGCCATTTTTAGAGGGATAAACCTTGAGGCCATGACTAATCCTGGTCAGCATGTGGCAGATCCTGCCCTTGTTTTGCCATTGTCATCATCATCAATCCCATTGCCACTGGTTCTGTGGAAACATCGATGCCCTATTGAGAAAGAGAAAGGGTGAGAGAGAAAAGTGAACTGGATAACAATTAATGAGCAACTGATTTCATATGACAAATTAAGGCTCCTGTTTAGTTTTGCTCTTTTTTTAAAAAAAAAGGTCACATTAAAAGTGTTGCAATAGCATGTTGGCGTGAATCAAGAACATGCTTTTCTGTTAATTTAAAGGAATATAAAAGTTTTTGAGCATAAGATAGTTTTGCTGAGCTCTAACTAAACCCCTGAGGGCTTAATCAGCTCCCCTAGTAGAAAAGCATTTTGTGGGTATGTCTATGCTGTAGCTTGCAACAGACTCACTCTAGCAAGGCTTGAGCTGCCATGTGAACAATAGCTAAAATAAATGTAGCTAGGCCCAGAGCTTGGACTTTCAAGCCTAGGGGGTCCGGTGGGCTTCAGAGTTTGAGCTGCAGCCCCAGCTGCAACTTCTATACTGTTATTTTAGTGGGCTAGCTTGATTCCCCCTGGTTTGAGTTTGTCTACCTGGGCTATGCTCACTCCCAGATGCAGTGTAGACATACCGTTGGAAGGGGTGAATGGGACAGCACTTTCCTAAGTCTCCCTCCCATCAAAACCCATCTGAGAAGTCGTGGAGTCTCTAAGTGGGGCTCAGTTCTACAGAAGTGAGATTCTGTCTTCCTCTGCTCTTGGTGGGTGGCTCTCCCCCATGCATTGTCTCTCTCACACACATATAGTGAGGAGTGGCACCTGATTTTTCTTTTTCCTTTCCTGTGCAATCTTGCAATTCTCACTCCAAATATCGAGTTAACTTTACATTGCAGGAGGGGGAGTATCACTGACCTACAGTCTTGCTAAGTACATGACACTTTTGAATTAAGGAACCATACACTGGTAAAGGTCAGCAATTAGTTTCTCTGTGACTATGATCCAGATTTATCTGTCTCTGTCTCTTTCATGTAATGTATTGTTTTTGGGGTCACATCAAACATCAAGGTCCTTATATACTACTGTAAATTTTCATAATGAAATTTTCAAGTCAAGAGCCAGCTGGTGGGGTTTCATATGCAAAAAATAGGACATGATCCCTTAATCCAAGAAATTCCAAAACAGCCTGAACTGATTTATCATTTCCAAATGAAACCGAACAAAACTCAATTGTTTTGCCTGGTTACTACCCCAAACCAGGGAAAACTTGGCTCCTGTGTGTTTGAGTTTTATGGGTTAATTTTGAATTTAAAATCAGAGAAAAACTTTGAATTCAGGTCATCTAAACCCCCAAATTAGAGCATGCATGTGGCTGTACTGACTGAGATCAGTGGTCCATATAATCCAGTATTTTCCCTCTGCCAATAGTGAGTACCAGCTGCTTCAAAGGAAGATGTGATAACTTCTTTAATGGGAAGTTATAGGGTTATCTACACTTAGGGAAAGTTTCATCGTAACCCCTAATAGTTGGATGCTGGCTTATCTCTGGAAGCTTGAGGGTTTATATCCTTTTTAAACTCTTGTTTACTTTATTAATATTTACTATTATAACTCCAAATATTTTTGTTTCCTCCAAGTCTTAATAGTGGAACTCCACACCCTTAAACAATTGTAGCTGTAATAAAATTAGTAAAGACTGTGTGTAAGTCTGAAATTAACTAATGGGAGAAGTCACTCTTCTCTCTTGACACTGATACATATACAGAGTAAGTGAACTGACTTTAGTGGAGTTCCTCCAACCACCATCAGTTCACACCAGGGTAACCTGGTCCTCTAGGGCTCCCAGTTTAAAAAAATCTAGCCTGTCATTAAATAAGCCATTCCAATTAGGTGTGTAGAATATTTATTTCAAATAACCCCAGACTCGGAAAAGAGTGGAGAGAAGTTTGGAAGAACCATGGCTGAAACTGTAGCCTTGTCAAGCAAAACTAGCTGCAATCCAGTTTGTGAAAGTGAACCTGAACATAAGGAGTTAGGCTTATGTGACATTGTACTCTGACATATATATGTTATGCTTTAGCTGACTGTTTCTCTCATAACCTAAATGGTGACAAGTTCCAAAGGGGTAGCCATGTTAGTCTAATTCAGCAAAAAAACAAGGAATCTGGTGGCACTTTTAGGCTATATCTACACTTGAAAAGTTAGGTGGACTTTATGAAATCGACTTAATAAGGTCGACTTTTCAAGTGTAGACGTGGCCCCTTTTTGGCCTTATTAAGTCGACTTAACATTTTAAGTTGACTAAAAAAGGTCCAACTAGGCACTACTCTGCGTCTCCACTGGCTTAAGTCGACTTAATAAAGTCGACTTAAGCGCTAGTTCGAATTAAAATGAGGTGTTATTAATTTGAACTAACTTTTCCTTAATTCAATTTAAGGAGCAGCTTAAGTCAAATTAAGGAAAGCCCAGTGTAGACGCGGAGTAAATTAAGTCGACTTAAGCCTCTTTAAGTCCACTTAATTTCTAAGTGTAGATGCACCCTTAAAAACTAACAAATTTATTTATCACGTGAGTTTTCCTGGGAGAAAATCCCACTTCGTCCACTTCAACTGCATGGTGCTATTGTGCTGCTGAGTCAGAAGAAAGTTTAAATCTGGAACCCCATCTTTACAGTATTAAAATGAGTTGAAATTAGTTTTTTGCAGTCAGATAAATAAATGGGATGGGGAAAAACAGAGGCTGCCCATCAGCAGAAAGACAGCTCTGAATATTTTCATTCTAACACAGCTTTCCTCTCCTATGTTTACAGAGCATTTTTAAAAACCCTGCCAGACATTAAATCTGTATTTTGTTAAATAATGAGTGAGACCCTCCTCTTGTGTAATTTGATGTCGAAATCAGTGGTGCTATGCCAGGTAACATCAACTGAGATTTTGACTCAATATATTTTGTATTTGATTTTATTTACGCAATTCATATATTTCATGTATGTTTTTAATTATAATAAGAGAACAAAGAGTAACTTTTTACACAGAAAAGTGAGTAAGAAATTTTTTAAGAGACGGAAGTTCTGCACCTCTCAGGAGACTTGTGAGAATTAGTTAACTGGTTAATATTTGTAAATCAATTTGATCATGAAAAATGATACATAATTACTCAGGCTGTATCTCGACTAGAAACTCTGCAGCAGAGCCATTGTAGCATTTGAGTAATGCTATTCACTACAGCAATGGGAGGGGTTTGCCCATTGCTGTGACTAATCCATCTCCTTAAGAGGCAGTAGCTAGTCTGATGGATGAATTCTTCCATCAACCTAGTGTTGTCTACAGGAGGGCCAGATTATCACAGGGGCTAAAGGGGTTGAAAAGTGGGGCCCTGGGCTCCAGCTCCTATAACCCCTGCTATAATCCAGCACCCCTGCCCTGCTCAGCGCCAGCAGGACAGGAGTTCTGAGAGCACTCCTGCCTTGCCATGTTGGGGGGAAGGGAGGAGGAGGAGCCTGGAGCAAGAGGCCAGGCTCTGCACTCCCTTTCCACTCCTAAACTGGCCTGGTCCGTTCCCCAGGGACAGGGTGGGCCAGCTGTTCACTCCCCCCGGGGGGCAGGGCCAGCTAGTGCGGCCTCCACTCCAGCACAGCTTTCCAAGGCCCATGGCCCTGGGGGCTGCCGTGCTGTGTACCAGCTGTGCCACCTGTCCCCCCAGCAGACCAGCTGGAGCGGGGCCAGGAGTATCCTCAGGCCCCAGGGGCCCCCAGTGATGTAGGGGTGTGGTCTGGTCTGCGCAATGGGGGGTGGGGGGAAGGCCTCAGGTGGGGGAGGCTGTGGTAGGGAGCAGCCCAGGACCCCCATGCTGGTTAATCTGGCCCTGGTCTCTAGCAAGGGTTGGGATGTCTTAATTAGATCACTTAGCAGTGTAGATTTTTTTCTAATGTATGTACCTGAGTCAACCTAACTTTTGAGTGTTTGCCTTGCCTCAGTAATATTGCTGAACATGCAATCAAACATAATGCTGTAAAATTTGAGGCAATATTCTACTTAATGGACACAAATATCAAAGTTGTCCTTCAAAGGCCAGATCCTAAACAAGAATTAACTGACATTGATGGAGTTGCACCAGTTTAGCTATGTGATTCACACTGGTGAGAATGTGACCCCATACATGAATAGTGAGAGGATCTTGAGAGAGAAGTACCGAGGGAAGGTAGAAAAAGAAAAGGAGAAACAAGAGGAGCTTGGAAGATGTTTGCTAGGTACAGTTACAATTTAAACCTGTCACTGCTTATGAACTATTTTCAAAGAAAAACCTATATTTTTCTCTTGCAGTGCTGTGCTGTAAACAAGGTTTAGTGCCACCAGTCAAGCAGGACTAGAGCTGGATATTTAAAATATATTACATATGTTTCTGGGAGTTGCAATAAAGCATATATTTAATAAAGAAGAATTAAACTAGCCTCAGTATTCAGTGATTGTTTAGTTAGTGTTTTGATGGTTGCCTTTCTTTTTCCTTTCATTTAGTAAATTGCACATTAATATTAGATTGTCTTGATATGTATTGCCTTAATCAGAAAAGCATATGAACAGAAGCTTGCTTGGGGACTGCTCAGCATTTCTAAAATGCTGTAAAGGGTACATAAACAAGACATTAGAGCTCTTATTTTCCTCTCTCTCTCTTTCTTTATTGCAAAGCTCAGTGGTCTGTTTTATAGATATGGTGCTCTGACCAGCAGTCAATACTCAGCCTGCAGGCTAGATGAATTCTCAGGGAGGCAGAAAAGCTTTTCCTTTGTCGCATGGTGGACAATGCAAAGCTCACGTGTGTGCATCTATGTGTTGGCAAAGGAGAGCTAGCTATATCACTCTGTGTGTATATGTAAATTTTAAATAGCGTGTGCTCGAAAATGTGTTGGGATTGGGTGAGTGGGGGAAGACAAAAACTCCAGCCCATAATGATATACTGTTGAAGCCGTGCTTGGCTTACTGGAAACCAGGAGGAAAATAATGACATAAAAATGGTCCTTGTTGGGTAAATAAAGATTGTATTTAATTGGACAGTTATAAATCAATGAAATTGTAAACGCTCTTACGCAGCTTGGAGAAAAGTCAGGCTTGTATACAGTAAATCAGAGCCACGTTGTGTATTTCAGACTTTAGGAATATAAACAAGACTCTTTCCTGGATTTCTTTGACCTTATGTATTTTAGGGATGGGGCAAAATCATGTTGTTCTGTCAGTGTTTTCAGTTTGAAAAGTATTTCACTCCATTTTGATGCCCAAGTTGTTTTGAAAGGGGATTGTCCGGAGTTTCCCATTCCATTCCCAGATTAGAGAAGCATCCTTGTACTTAACTGTCAATTCCATAATATATTGAGAAAATAAATAATTATGAATTTCATATCACTGATGGAATTATAGCCCCCACAAACCAAAATGCTCCTGGTTTTTATTTTGTAGGAACATTAATTCAAATTCTGCTCTTCTACAGCTTCCTTCCTGTCCTTCTTTCCGCTCCCTCTCCACCCCCTTAGAGGCTCCCCTCCGACTCTCCTATGGTGGCATCCTGTTTTCTGATTGAGAGCTTTCCATGCTGCTCTGGTGAGGCCAACTCTTGTACCTGGTGGGTTCAGACTGCCCTTTAGAATTAAAATAGAAAATAGTGAGAAATAGAGAAGCCCTGACTGCAGAGGTAAATGTTGACTAAAGACCATCAAAAACAATGTGTGCCTTGAGGAACAATACATTTTGATGTTTACCACAACCATAAATTAATAAAAACGATAATATTTAGCCTTTATTGAGTTCAGAATATTGTGCAAATGTTAGTTAATGAATGCCACCACTATACATTTGGTATTATCACTTCCACTTAACACAAGGAGGAGGTGAAATGATTGCCAAGAGTCACACAACTGCAGAGGTCCCCAAACTGCGGGGCATGCCTCCCTGGGGAGGACATGGAGGAAAGTTCATGGGCCAGCCCCTGGAGGGCAGGAAGGGAGTACCACCAGCCATGTTCTGCTCCAGGCCCAGCTCAGCCTTGGAGCCCAGCTCCCACCTCAGTCCCCGGTCATGCAGTCTCAATTCCCAGCCTTAGTATCCAGCCCCCAGCTGCAGCTTTAATGCCGCCTCTTGCCTCAGCCCCCAGTTGTGGCACCCAGACCTAGAGATTGGCCTCTCACTGCAGCCTTGGCCACCATAGTCCTGCTTCCAGCCTCACCTCTGGCCCTGACTGCAGCCCTGCTCCCAGCCCCTGCTGAGGGGGGAGCAGACAAGGGTATGGGATGCAGGGTAAAAAGTTTGGGGATCACTGCCCTACAAGTTAGTGATGGATCTGGGATTAGAAATCAAGAGGATTTGCAATACTCAGCCCCGTTCGCAGTCATCCATGCCATCTCCAGATAACTGTATATGTACTTGTACTCATTGTGAATGGCATCAGAAGTACTTGCAAATCTCATCAATATGGTCATACATTTCAAAGTATGATGTTTGTCTTTTTGAAATTAGTATACTCTGAGGAGAGGAACTTAGATGTCTAGAAATGAACAGAAAAACAAATAAAAAGGGCTATTACTTACCTTCTGTGGGTTACACTGAATAATCGTTACCAGAGAATTGTCTGCACCTAATCATTTTAGAAATCTAAATACTTAACATTGTTCTAGACATTCCCAGTATTATTGCATGGAGAAGGAAGATACAAAATTCTTTGACACATCATGTAATTAATTTCAGCCTGTCATGAAGTAGGATTTCCCTCACACACATGATAATTGCATGAGTCTATCTGCTCAATTCTGTACTACACTATTAGTCTGAGTTTAGCTGCTGAGAGCAGGGTTGGCCCATACTGTTTATAATTCATAAACCTCCTCTGATGTAAGACATTATATAAGTGAAAAGGAACACTAATAAATTGTACTGTACCTATTTTATAGCTTTATATATTGCAAGTTGAATAGCTGAAGTTCTCCCAGACAACAGAAGCCATCTTAAAAGTTATTAAAGTTTTATACTATTTCCCACTATACCATTCAGTAATACCTAACCAGTAAAAAAAAATGATAATATAATGTATATAGTTCCAATCTCCTGGAAGAATTCCACGAGAAGCAAATACACTTGCGGGATATCCTCTGTATGAAATGGGTCTTTATTTTAATGACAAAAGCATTGCTCTAAATCTCCTTTGCATTAATAATAAATTGATCATTAGCAAAGGTGGCAAGAATAAAAAATAGTTTCTAATAATTTATAGTTCATATTGATTGTACTGAAATGTTTTAGACTAAGATATTGACCACATCCTGGGTTAGTGTAAATTGGTGTAATGTGAATGGAGCTACCTTGATTTATGTCAGCAGAGAATCAGGCCCTTAGATGCTTAGGTATATTCTAGTACAAAGCCACAATGCTTTAGAGCTGAATAGTATTTTGGCAATATAAACCTGATGTTTGTATGCTCTGCCATTCACAAACCATTGGTAAGACTTTTGCTCCACAGTTAAAAGTTCACTTGTCACATACAAAAAATTTATTTAAAATTAATTTATAGGATTGAGATAAGGGTTCTCATTATCTTGAATAGTTACTTTGTTTTATGTTTAGTCTCCTAATGCCTTTGATTAGAGTGTTTACTTAATAAGGATTAAGTGAAAACTAAGGGTGCTTTGCTCATGATGATGATTCTGTAGTAAGAGATTATGTGGACTTACCTTCCTTTGTAAAGCACTTTGAGATATCTGGATGAAAAGCACTATTTAAGTGCTAAATGTTGTTGTTAACTCCCCAAATCATCAGCATATACACCATAACACCATGCAGCAAATAAACAACAGCTCTGAGAGGATCCTGATGGAAAGGCTGTGGGTTGTCTGTTTCCAACACTTGTGCCTAACACTGGTCAACATTATTGGCACTTTTTTGTGCACATCAAAGTGGAAAAGGTTCCATGGATTGACAGCCTGTTAAATGTGAAGGAACTAAAATAGGCTATTGGGTCAATATGGTGGCTTTTGAAAACCTCCTAAACAAAAAGCCAAGAGCTATTACACCTCTGAAAGTTTACCTGGGCAGCAATATTCAGTGTAACATAACACGAGCAGGACCCTGAGCTTGTGTTTCTAGTGCAGCCAAAACGCCCACAGAAGTCAATGGTGGCTCTGGGTACCCAAGGATTGAAGGAATTTTCCCCCAGGCAGATTGGCTAGGGCTCTGGGGTTTTTCACCTTCCTCCGGAGCACAAGGGATGGCTCACCTACCGGTGAATTCTCTGTATCTTATAGTCCTTAAATCATGATTTGAGGAGGTAAATAACTCAGTCATAGGTTAGAGGCTTATTGCTGGAGTGGGTGGGTGAGGTTTTGAGGCCTGCATTGTGCAGGAGGTCAGAGTAGAAGATCGTACTGGTCCCTTCTGACCTTAGAGTCAATGAGATCAGACTCCACGTTACCTACACTTAAGATCCAGTAGTTTTCCTATGGGTGGCAATGAGAGTTTTGCCATTGTCCTCTATGGAAATTGGACCTAGCTCCTGGTGCTTCTTTAAAGATTAGTTTTATAGCAGCTTTTTAAAAATATATAGTTTGTGCATTTCTCTTAGTACCAATATACACATGCCTCCACATCCTCACACTTCTATTATTGTTTTCACATAAACTGAGAAAACTAAGCAAAACTGAAAACTCTTAAAGCTGAAACATTCATTACTCCATGTCAGAATAAATAGGCAAAATAAAGCAAATTTTGATTGAGCCATACAGTCGTAGCTGAATTTTCTTTTCTGTCATGACCTGCTGTAGAATAATTTAGGTTTCTTTATTTAATTATGTAACGTGTGTGCCAGATCTGAGCCAAAACATATGAAACTTCCTTAAACATGATTCATTTAAGAAAAGCCAAAAATACAATTGTGGGGTAAGCAAAATGAGTTCCTGTCCCCATAAGTCTTCATATGTATAGCTATTATTTGTACTCATGATGGAGAATGGGTTTGATCCTACAAACCACACTTATACAAATAGTTCTTTCTCATATAAGTAGTCCCCTCAAATAAGGGTGAAGAGAGGTTTTCAAGATTGGAACCTACGATTTCCGATCTATCCATGCATAATTAATTGTAAAATTGATGGGAAGTGTATGTGAAGTGTAAGTATAATACCTAGATATTATAACACTTAACATTCAGTTTTTTGGAGTACTTTAAACATAATATTTAGCCTCATACTGTGACGTACTTACATGTGGCTATCCCAGTTTTACAGATGAGGAAAATGAGATCCACAATGCCTGATTCTGTAAAGCACTGATTGATGGCAACTGGAAATAGGGGCATTCAGAACCTTCTAAGAATTGAGCCCTATTGGGCCAATTCTGCCAAACTTTACTCATGGAACTCATTGTTACTCATGTGAATAGTACTAGTAATTCATCTTATCAATTGATTTTTATATGAGCAATGGTCTGCAGTGATTTGCCCAAGGTCTCACAAGAAATCTGTGGCAGAGACAGGAAAGAACTCATATCTTCCTCCCACTACCAAAGTGATGCTTAGGTTTGTATCACTGAAGAGCATACTATATGTCATCTGTAGCCTTACCTGAATACTAACTAACAGAGGAACAATTAATTCTATGGTATAAGATTTCCCAAACCAGTGGCACTATTCTAGTAAAATTTAGGCAGTTATCTTTATTTGAATGGCACAACATAATTGTTTTTATTTTCTGTATTAAAATCACCTATATTTGTCCACAGGAAAACACGAGCACTCATGTATCACTTGAATTTCTTCCTTGTTAAGATAATTATCTTTGGCTTGTATAGCAGCTTAATTTTTCTTTCTCCATCAATAGGAATGCTCAAAGAAGTACAACATAAAGGGTTTTATCTGTCCTATTGATTAGCTAGGAAGCGGTGTGTTTTGGACTCTGTTACAGTTTCTCTAGAGTGTATTTATTTAGATTGGAAAAAAATACAGTATTACTTGGGAAAAAAATCTAAAACTTTCATTTAACAACACAAAAGAGGGCACTGCTTAATCCCTGAAGTAGGAAATTGCTTTTCTTCATGATCCATTGCTTTCATACTGTTTCTGGCAGCTGGTGCTGAAGGAGAGAGAAACCATGCTCTTGCTTTGCTTTCAGTGTATCTGTTTTCTTATCCCTCTGCTTAGGTTTGGCTGCTAAATTGTTGTTGAAGTAAATAAAAAGGGGGGGGAGGATGGCGGGAAGCTTGACTGTGAAATGATCTTTGAGTCTCAAGTGGACATCTGTGAAAACTGCAGTAAGGCGAAAATTTACATGGGAAACTGAAAAAGGAAATTAGGGATTTGTATACTGTATCAAAGCTAAAATTGTATGTATGTGTAGTAGCTATTCTTTGGAATGCTCCTATGGGTTTATACCTAATTTAGCAGCTTGTTCTCAGAAGATAACATAAAAAAGAAAGTGTTCAGGGTGGGGAGTTGGTTCTGTTTTTATCCTTCTGTTTTGGTCTTAAATTCGCACGCGCACACGTGCATGATATATTAAATCATAATTAAAAGCAAAATGCATGGGTAGTTGGAAGAGATACTGACCTGTTTCATCTTGCTTGAAACTGATTCCTTGTGTTGGTGAAAAGCACCTATTGTTTTAATTATTGTTTTTGACATTCATTGCAAAAATGTAACATTACAGGCGAGGGCTGAGAAATACTAATAGTACATTACAAAGTCAATGCACTATTTAACATTCAGAAGCTACTATCTTTAATGAGTGAAGTTTTGCCATTCTCTGTCTGGCAAATTTTTTTTAAAGCATATACTAAAGGCAACAGTGATTTTTTTCCCCCTCCCAGCAGTAGCAGCAAGAAATTGCATTTTTTTCCCTCTTCCCTTCAGTGGGACTACCCTTGTTTTATTTAAAAAAAATCTGATTGCTGTTACAAAGTTGTTCTTTGTTGCAATGTAGCCCTACAAGGTAAACAAAGACTACACCAGCAAAATGGCAGAATATTATGACCCTGATCTTTTGATAGACTCATGAAACAGGAAAGGTATTTGTTTTATTTCAAGCTCTTGCATGTGTTGATATTGAAGAAAATAGCAAGACCATGCCATATGCCCAATAAAATCTTCATTAAAAAGGCATTAGTTAATTCATCTAGATCACTGTGTGGTTTATTTTATTTAGAATGCAATAAAGTAAGTTCATTAGTTTGCAGACTTAATGTTTTCTACTGTATCTCAAAGCAACCAGTAACAATTCCACTGAGACTCAGCAGATCTCACTAACACCTGTCAAGATAAACACATGGCTCTCCAGGGGAATCAATTTGGCAACATAAGTGAGGAAATCTTGGAGAAAAGTAAGTCTTCCACATAAAATAATTAAATAAATAAACACTGTACAGTGTAAACCTGATTAATGATTTTTCCTGTACCACTTAGGTCATATATATCTTTTGAAAGTGTGTGAGGGCCAGGAATCAAATCAATCCCGCAAGAATAAATATTTTGGAACATACAACACTCCATTTGAAATGCATGTTAAAGAACTTGAAGGATATGGAATAATTATGCAGTTTGAATGGAGCCACAGAGAGGTTTTCTGAAACTAGCAATCAAATTTCCATTCCCTCAGGGCTAATATAGTAGACCATAGGGGCACTATTTGCAGCACTACATTTAAGAATGTCATCATGTCCATTTTAAACCGCTATATTTAGGGGTTTATAACTTAGATATAGACATTTGCTTGGCGCTATAAGCAGGAATGCAAAATCTTAGCCCAATAGTGATATTTAAAAAAAAAAAAAATTGAAACAAAAAATAAATTTGGACATTTGAAAGTTAGGAGTGGTTAGGGCCCCTGCTTCCTTTTTGCTTCTTTTTTAAAGCTACATATTTGTGTCTTGTTTGTCCACTATATTGATTAATGCTTTCTGGGTGTGTAAAAGAAATGGCTGTGTTGTTTGGTTTAGCTCAAGTTTGCTGATTGTGTAGACTAACCTTTTCAACGAGGATGTAAATTTATTTATTTATTTATTTATTTATTTATTTATCTGTAGCAGACTTGGTGCCAGATCTTATAGCCAGAAGATACTGGTAGAACTGCCAGGGTGGAATGTAGCCTGTTTTATGTTACACATCACTGCTCCAGAAGTGATCCACTTAGGGAAGGCAGATAGGGGCACCACCACCTTGTTTCTCTCCAGAGTTTTACGGGGGAAGTCTGCTGGAAGTTCTGTCTGGGAGCACTCCATAATAACCCCATTAGGAAAAGTTTCTCAAGGCTATGGTTGAATCATCGCTGCCTGCCCCTGTACTCTCTTCCTTCAAATGGGGTCTTTGGAGCCTGGCATTGCAACATAAGTATCAGCAGATTGGGTCTGAGTTTGGGGTTCTCTGCCTTTGTGAATTAAAACCATCTGCATTTCAAACTTCATTCATCCTTGCCCTAAATCCACAGCTAACAGAGATTCATATTCCACTCACATCAGCAGGAGTTAAATTAACTCTGAAATCTCCCGACTTTTAAATAACAAATGTTGCTTACCATAGGTTTTAACCATGTTTACTTGCAGACACATTTACTTTTCATTGAAAAGCTAAACTCTGACTAGTAAGAATGTCCAATTAAGTTTTTTAAAGACAATATTAAAAGACTGGAACTGGAAGTGTCAGACTGTCATGATTTACTTCAGCTTGGAGAGAAATGTTTGCCCCCATCACAAAAATGAAAGAAGATTTTACCTCTCATCCTTTCCCCTACATTCTTTCTACTAGTTAATTTCCTTTTTCCTCTTTCCATCCCTCTCTATTTTTCATGAACTCTTCTTCCTTTTTATTGCTTTCTTCCTTGCCATTCTCACTGGGGCTCTTCTCTCCCCTCTCCCCCCCCCCTTTTTAGTCTCCTCCTAGGCCTACATTTTCCTTTTTATCTTTTTCTTTCTCCTCCCACCATTTTCTCTTTCCTGTGTTGTTCCGTCTACCTGCAACCTCTTTGTTGTTGTCTGTGGCTTGCTTCCCCTATGTCTCTTCTAGGCCATGCATAGTGACACCTTTCCCAAGAATGTGGATAATTTTCCCTTGGCTTCTCTCTGAATAACAGGAATCAGAACAGAATGATGTGACGTATCATTTCACGAAACAAGTCCAACATTAATTCCATCCTGCTTCCAGCCAGATGTCTCAAGCAACGAGAAACCATGCTCAGAAACCAAAGCTGCATCTCTTGCATGGCAAGATGGAGCCCCTTGTTCTTATTAAGGCACAGAGTATTTTATTTAGCACATATATTATTATTATTATTTAAACATTATATAACTAACACCACAGCCATCAGAGCATGGTATTGGCTGCAGACTGAATCTCGTCTTCCAAACAGGAAGACGATCTTTCAGCTTTGCAACCTCCTTTTACATAATAATCGCACCTACTCCACATCCTGCAGAGTAAGTGGGAAGGCCCACTCCTTTTTCTTCTTTCGAATATGTTACTTGTGTTAGTGAACTTTAGCTGATATCTCCAAGGAAAACTAACAAAGTGAGGAGGAGGTGGAGTGAAGGATAGGGATTATAGGCGCACAAAGCAAGAGCAGGAGCTTAGTGTTGTTGCTATTTTTTATTCATTGCTGTAGGAGGCCTTGAATTTCATTGACTATGAGAAAGTTAGAAACAGCAGAATGCTCAACTACAGCAAACAAGTTTATTTCAATACCTTGTTGAGAATTTTTAAAGTTCAAATCCTCTTGCGGTGTAAGTCCCTAGTTTTCAGATATACCTTGGTGTTGTGTCTAATATTATCTCCTTAAGAAGCCTGAAAAAGCTAATAAAGGCTCAGCTGTTGTGATGGTGGCATCTTGTTGATGATAAAGAGCCTGCACCTGCAAGGTGTTTGATATTCTCAGTGCCCATAGCTGTTAGTCTGAAAATACAACAGTCAAATGATCTATAGATTTGAGTCCCTAAATCCTAATTAACATGATAGTCTCTAATACCTAACCCCCCCCCCCCCAAACCCATTATGGTCTCTCTGATGAGAAAAAAAAATCTCTCCAAGTAATCTCCAAATACAGATTTGCACCAGAAAATTTAGCAGCCACTATGTGCACTACATAAATAGTACACCTATAATAAAACTTAACACTAATAGACCTTCTTCATCTTCAAGGTGTGCTGTACAATATTAGATGAAAAACCTAACTATGAAAGCATTTTATTAATTCATGCTTGATATTTAGGTATTTGGGCAAGTCACTTAGGCTTGCATCTATAAAGGGAGTTAGGTGTTGTGACACACAGGCTAGTCTACACCGTTGCACTGGGTCAATGAGAAATACGCAATCTACATACTATGGAATGGACTTTTCCATCTCTGAGTGATGTAGTTAAGATGACAATCTTCTAATACAGATCAGGCTTTAGGCCTGGTCTATATTGAGGTGTTAAGTCGATCTAACACTGCTTACTTCGACCTTCTACAGCCTCTGTTCACACTGATGTGGCCGGAAGGTCAAATTAAGCCGCCTTAGAAGTTGACCTTTTAAATCCACCCCTCCAGGGGTACATCCACTCTGGAGCCTTAGGTCGACTTAAGGACAGTTAAGTGGACCTACAGACTGCTGCGTCCACATTGGGCGCTTATTAAGTTGACTTAAGCACTTCCTTAAGTCAACTTAATAACACCACCACTGAAGGTCGACTTAACGCTTAAATTGACCTTATTAAGTCAACTTAAGCCAGTGTGGACAAGGAATGCCCTTAAATCGACCTAATCGGCCTTCAGGCACCGGTGCAATATAGGACAGCTACCCACAATGCACCACTCCTCTGTCGACCTAGCACCTACCAGTGTGGATGCTGGCAGATGACTGGAGTTTTCAGTGTGGACTCTCTAAGTCGACTTAACAAGGTCAGAGCCTCCAGTATAGACATATCCCAGGAGGCGTATGGTTGAGGGTGAATTTAGTAATTCACCCTAACCCTAGTGTAGACACTGGCCTCCAGGGCTGCTCCCAGCCTGGTAGCCCTGCTGTGGGCTGGACAGCCCCCTCTCGGGCCTGCCGCCTGTCCCCACAGCCCTGCTGGGGGATCGGCAGCCCCCGGCCAGGACTGTTGCGGCTGCGGGAGCTGGTGGCAGCCCTGGCTGGGGGCTATCGAAACCCCAGCGGGGCTGCGGGAACCAGCGGCAGCCCCGGTGGGGGCTGCGGGGGCTGCCAGGCCCACAGCAGCCCCGGAGTGGGGTTGTGGGGGCCAGTCCCATCTGTGGGCTATCGAGCCCACTGTGGGGGACTGGTGGCAGCTGGGATGACGGCAGCTCCAGCAGAGGGCTGCCGAGCTCGGGGCCAGCAGCAGCCTAGGTGGGGCTGCCAAGCCAGCGGCCAGTGTCTACGCTGGCCACCGAAGGAGTCGGAGCCGGAGCAGGTTTTATTATGTCGATGTGTTAACATCGACTTTAGGTGGCGCCCCAGTGTAGACATGGCCTTAGATTCCACATATATAGTGACTAAGTAAAGTTATGCAAAGTTACACAGGTGCATAAGTGTTTCCAGGATTTGGGCCTTAAACCCCTCTGTATTTTTCCACACTGTGCTTTCACCATCTTAGTACTGTCCTTGTGCATGTTTATCTTTGTACCTATATAAAGTGCTCAACACATGCAAGGCTAGATTGTGATGTTACAATTTGCCCTGAAGAAGGAATGATGCCTAGCTGTACTGACTCTAGTTCCGCCTTTAGCAGATGACCAGAGAACAAACAGTGACTTTCTCCTTGCTCTGGAAGGAGTAGAGTACTGTTTTTGTAGACTAGGGTTATTTTGCCAGGTTAATTATCAGTTAACACAATTTTAAATGCAATGTAAGACAACAGTTAAAACTTTGTTTGAGAACAACATGGTGGTGATTCACCTGTGGGCTGAGAAAAAGTTTGGGTGGTGAGTGCATTGATATTTACAATGATGTAGTTCTCTGGCAGTCAACTGACACATCATGTTACAATACTAAAAAACACTAGTCAGGAAAGGGCTACAGCTCATGTCTACACAGCAATTGAGAGGTGTGACTGCACCAAGTGTAGACATACCCAAGCTACCTTTGATCTATCTGCGCTCTGTTATGATACTCACATCACAGCCTTTCCCTGTGGAGAAAAGAGTTGTGACAGTTTAGCCAGTAATAAATTAGAAAGTTTCTAGAAAAACTCGTACTCATTTCTTTTCAGTTAATTTTAAAGAAACTTTTTCTTTCTCTCATACACTCACCTCATAAATCATAATACTGCTAAAATCATAGCAGGAAACAGAATAAAGTCTAGAGCTGTCGGAATAAAGAAATCTGAAAGTCTGTGGTTAACACACCCTGTTGTGTCCAGGTATGGTATTGCAAGGAATATGCTGCTTTGTCAGGTGGCTTCTAAAAAGCATCTGAATTTGCAATAGGCATTCAATGAACTACAATACATAGGGAATATTATTGTCATTGTAATATACAATTTCAGTTAAACTTGACATTTCTTTTTATGGCTTTCTTTATTCTGTTTGAAAGAGCAAGAGCATGTGTGTTTGTGTGCCAGTTCAATGTACTAAATACAGCAGTATGGAGTAAATCTGCAGCGATGCAGGCAAATTCTTTCTTCTGCTTTGTGTCAGCTATCTAGTATCAACCCGTTTAAATTTCTTTCATAGGTGTGTTTGGTTTGCCTAGAGTTTCCCTGCCATACATTGATTGTCAGGGGAAATGAGACCTCTTTGTTTTGAGTGAGATGTGTAATTACCAGAGTATTAAAACAGATACTTGAGGAGATAGGTAGCATCAAACCATGTTCAGTAGGCCTGGTTTGAACACCTGGTGGAACAAATTTAGTTGAGTGAAAGCCCTGGAAGTCATTGTTTGTAAGATGTGAGTTTATGCATTATGTTAATTTATCGCCACAATCTGATGGCAGATTAGAGGGAGTCGTCTGTGTGTTTACCTGGTACATATTTCTTTAGTATGTGGCAGGGTTGCCAACCTTGCATAGTTTTTACTGACATGAAGAGCCGAAAATGATTTTTTTAAATGACAGGGTAAACTTTTTACTGGTATCACTAAAAACAACATAAACAATAGTTACATCATTATAATCATATCATAATATCAATAATGAAACACTTTGGGACGTACAGTGGGGAGTGACGGGAGAAGCGGTAGCAATCTTGCCACAGTCAGGATTGGGGCCTAGGGAGTCCAGGTACAATGGCACATTGGTTGTATTTCCCTCCCTAGGGAGCACAGAGGGGCCTGCTTAGCATTTTCCCCCTGCATGTGCTGCTGCTGGAGGCTAGTCCATTCTTATAATGCAGGCAGCTTATAATAACTAGCTCTCTGGACTCTGGTCCGTCTGGAGAAACAACATAGGCTATGTGGAAAGTGGGGGAGACAGAGTTAGAGGGGAGGACTGGGGGGAGATAAGCATTGGGGGCAGGGGCGGGATGTAGGTTATAAACAAAACTTTTTGTTGTTTAAAAGTGTGAGGAGGGTTTTGCAATCCCGCAGCGAATCCGATTCTGATCTAACATGACACGCAGTGTGACTTGCCTGGGGCTTTGCTCAGTGTCTCCTTGACCACCACTGAGCAGGGTCCCCAGACCAGCCTCCATCCCTAGCAGACCCACTCTGCTCCCAGCTGGCATACCTTACTGGCTCTCTACCCTTGCATGGAGCCCTGCCTGGCTCGGTTCTCCCTTCCCAGCTATGCTGCAGGGAGAGGGCTCCAGCTCTGGCTCTACCACAGCTTGACTGCCTTGCTTTGGGAGTGGGCTTCCTATGACCCTCTCCCACAGTTTTCTGCATGAAACTGAGCCCCGCCTAGCTGGCTGTTAACTAGCCCCTCTCAGGCAGAAGCTGATGGGCTGTCTCTCAGGTGCTAACCTGCAGCCCAGGAGAAGGAGGCAGGCAAAGGTCTTGGGTTGCTGGTGAGGGAGAGATTTTTAGGGACATTTCCTTCCAATTCCGGACTCAAGGACGGGAAATTTGCATACTTTTTAAAGGACTGTCTGCTGGCAATCTGCCCTGAAGTCATTCTTTGTCAGGTGTAAGTGAGCTTTCTACCCCGGCACATCCGACCTGTCAGAGGAGGGGAAGGACGCCCCGCGTTATGCAAATTCGTCACCACAATCCGAAGGCAGATTAGGGGGAGTTGTCTCTCTGTGCTCGCCGCACCGCCTGGCACATGGTCCTTTCGTCTGTGGCGTCTGAAGGGAAGAGGAAAACCGGGGCGAACGCAGGGGAGCTGAACTCAGCCTCCCTCTTTAACATAGGCTCGTCCTCTGCATTGCATCCAGGCTTCAGTGATTTGCTGTTCGGAGACTGCAGATTTGCATAGCCCTTCTCTTCGCGAGCCTGGCTATTCCTCTACCCCCCACCCCGGCTTCTTTCGTAAGGGTGCACTAGTCTCCAAAACATCCTCGGCCGGGTCTTCCCGTCCGTAGAGCGCTGGGATTGCCGGAGCAGCCTGCTCATTAGCCAGCGCTGCGTGTGCGGGGCGGGGGAGAGCGTTTGGGAGCCGAGCCACCACTTTGGAGAAGGGGAGAGCGGCGGGGCGATCGTTCTCCCCTTTCCCTGGCGTCCGGGGGGGCTGGGTTTCTTTCCCTCGTGGAGCACAGCTGTGGCCTGCCTGGCTCCCCTGTGGATGGATTACTGAGCAGGGGGCAGATGCCGGCGACTGTGGAGTATTGGCCGTGAGCAGGAGCGCTGGGAAACTAGCAATTGGTCGAGTGGGGGGGCTTGGGGTCCCCCCGCCCCCTTTGCGAAGTCTGCGACCTGCCTGGATCCTCCGCCTCTGACTATGTTTCGGATTGCTTGGGGTAGAAGACGACCTGGAGCCGAGGATCCCCGAAAGCTTTCCCCCAGGGAAGAGGTGCCTTGCCTGGCCGAGTGAGCGCCACCCGGCGCGGGGTGCCTGGGCGCGCCTCTCTCCAAACTTTGCCGCCTCGGCTGTGGCTGCTGCTCCTCCCGGGGACCCCGCGGGCCGCCTGGCCGTGGACAGAGGATGGGGGCGCTGCTGAAATGCAGCCCGGAGCCGGGTCCTGCCAGCAGCAGCAGCAGCGGCGGCGCCGGGGGTCGCCTGGCCCTGCTCTGGATAGTTCCTCTCACTCTCAGCGGCCTCCTCGGGGTGGCGTGGGGCGCCTCCAGTTTGGGCGCTCCCCACATTCACCATTTCCATGGCAGCAGCAGCGGCAGCAGCAGCAGCAAACATCAGTCAGTGCCTATCGCTATCTACAGGTCCCCGGCTTCTTTGCGAGGCGGACACGGTGGGTTCGGTGCCCGGTCGGTGCCCCCGAGCTCTGCAGAGGGTGTGCATGTGGCCGGGGGGGGTCGGGCTGAGCCATGTGCCGTCCTGGTAGTGCCACCGAGCCACGGGGCAAGGAGCTGCTGTTAGTGGCCACCGGGGCAGGGTTGGACAGGGAGCAGGGATTTACTGGCAGTGGGCCGTAGGGAGCAGGATCTGCTGCTGGTGGTCCATAGAGGCAGGGATCCTAATGCCAGGTCTGTAGAGGAGGAAGGGATCCAGTGGTTGAGGTCCAGGGGCCAAGTCTACATTTGTGATCCCCCTCCTCACACCTCATGTCCCAACTACAGGGCAGGAGGGGTCTTGGTCCCCCCAGTTGTCCTGGGTGGGGTGTAGGTACCTGGGGGGTGTGAGGCTTGAAGGGGAGCAAGTGCCCCACAATCACTTACCCACTGTGTTCCCCTGCAGTAGCCTGGCACTAGCTGGCACAGGGCAACCTTAACCCCGCCCCCCCCACACACCTGGGGAGGGAAGAGGACAAGAGAGGGGCTGGTCAGCCCTTCATGATGCATGGGAGGATGCCCTGAGGGGTGCCTCCACACGTCTCCTGTCCCTTGTCCCAGTGCCGCCCCCCCCCCCCAGCACTTACCTGCCGCAGCAGCTTCTGGGCTCTGACGTGTGGGTGGTCTCCCCCTGCACTGGTCCTTCACAACACAGGAGGGGTGCAAGAGGCGCTGTGCTCCTCAGAACCTCCTGCCTCTGTCCTGTGAAGGGGCAGCCTGGCACCCTGTACCCCCCTCAGTTCGCCACTGGGAGTTGCTGTGGCACACCCTCCCCCCCCCCCCCCCCCCCCCCCCCCCC
>ML685758.1:20562262-20582383 GCA_007922175.1 Pelusios castaneus
GGGGGGGGGCATTTGTGTCCCCCCCAGCTATGACCCCCCTCTCTGGGGCAGCTGGGGTGTGAGGCCAGGATGCCTTCTGCCCTGTGGGGGGCATGAGACATTTGGGGGGCACAAATGGGGGCTTGGACCTTTGGTGCTAGACGGCCTCGGTACATGATTGCTTTACTGTGGGATCCTGCCACAGGCAGTGAAAGAATTGTGAGTTTGTTTGGCTGATCCATTTCAGTTCTGGTCTCTGTATGTCCCTTAGGATTCCTGGGCACACCCCAATCCTCCTACCCTGATCCCCTATCTGTGTCTTCCTTTCTTCGAGTTGATCCAGGGTTCCTAGGAGAATAAAATCAAGAACTATTAGAGGATGCAGTGCATGTTATTTCATGTCACCCTTAGAAATTAACATAAATAGAATCAGGGTCAGTGAAATAAAAGATCCCCCAAGTTCAAATGAGGGAAGGGGTGGGGCATATAATTTAAAAAGCTTCTAATAATAATTTTTCCAATTAATTATTTTGGTCTAAACTAAAACATGAACTAAAACATAGGATCATGACTTAGACAAAGGATCGGCAAAGAAGTAAACATCTAAACATAGAGAGGAGGATAAAAAAGGTATATACACTACGACAGCCAGGGAATGGCAGTAAAGGGAGTAAGATTAAATTTTTTGCAAGTGCAAATAAGCTTTTTGTTCAGAATTTATAATGATAGAAAATGGTTTTAGCTCCTAAAGTGAGATAGTTGTTTGTAATATCATATTATTTCCCTTCTGCACAGTGCCATTCTGGTTTTTCTGTTTGCTTTTGCAAGTATATACAGATGAATATATACATATACATAAATATATGGAAAAGCTAATATATATTCACTACTAACAAAATCAATGTGAAAACTGCTGCTGTTTTTTAAAGATTTAATCAAAAATCTTCCTTTTCTGAAAAACCGTTGACTTTTGATTAAATTATACAGCTCCATTCTTCATTTTCTCAACTTGCCATGCTTCATTTGCACTATCATGTGGTGTCATTTACAAGGTAACAAACGAATCTTATTAGTACCCTTTGCATCTTTATGCAAGCTGCCCAGTTGCAGAGAGAGGGAGTTAGGGTCCATTAGATTTTTACCAATGCTTAACATCAATAGATTAGTTGGTAGCAGTTACTTTTAAAATGTCACTTTTGTCTCTCTCATACTTAAAACTGCTAAAAAGCCCAAAGTGTGTAGAAATGACCTTTTATATGGTTTTGCTAATTAAAAAAAAATAGTTTGTGTGGTCTAAATCCAGAATAGCAAGGAGGATCGACCACCACATTCAGCATACCCAAGAATGTCAGAATACTACATGCTGCACTTATATAGAAAAAAACTAATATCTCGTTCTAGTCTATTATTGGACACCTTGTGAAATAATTTAAGGGCTTCCTAAAAAATTTAGAGATGCTCAAGGGTGGGGAAAAGAAGAGCAAGGAATCAAGTAGTATCCGAAGTAGATTTCATTAGGGCATGTTTAAAGAGCACATACCTTGTCTAATTTTTAATATTATCTTCGACTCAACTGTAGGGGTGTGGAGAAGGATGAGAGCTGCCCTGTGGGAAGAGAATGAGTCAGGATAAAAATTAATAATAATAATAATACATGGTGGCATTTCCATCCTTTAGGTGTTGAGGGGATACCCTGAAGCTACTCTATAAGTAAAAGTAACTGATTTTGCAGTATGGATGTAGTACATATTCCACACAACTCTGTGACCAGACTGCATTTCAAAGAGTTTGACTTAATCCTAAATTGCTTTGTTCTTGTGCATTTAAAGCAGACACCCTATCATGTCACTACATTTTAATTTCTGTTGTTATTAATTCTCCAGGGGGTATTTCCCACGCTCCTTTATGAGCTTTCCTGAGGCATTTCTCCTTCTGGCTGAGCAGGGATGCATGGAGCCCTGTGGAGCCCAGCAGTGAAGCTTTAAACTTCAGCCCTTGTTGCTCCTGAAACACACACAGAGAGAGAGAGACTAGGGTCTCATTCCTTATCCCGGGAGCTGGGTGAATTTCTTCTGCAGTGGTTCAGCTCATGCTGGCTTGTGGGTTGGAGTAGTGAGTTTTGATCCTCAAACTTGCCTTCCTTTGGCAGTTGACTTTGGAATTAGCCCTATTCATTTTTCAGCAGTATTTTCATTCTGAAGAAATCTGGATATGTGTAAACCTTACAGTTCTCATGGTGACCTCATAACAGTCTTTTTCGCACGGTTACTTGTGTAGTCTTTTCATACAACCACAGAATTTACAGATAGAAATGACCTGTTAGGGCAGGTTGATTAGCTGATCCCCTGTAAGCAATGTTTTTTCCAATGCTATGATGTCAAGAATATGAAAAGGAATGAGATGAGGCTACATTGTATGTGTCCAGCAAACTTCAGTGAAGCAGAGCCCTCACTAGTAGCACCTGTCTCCACTACGGCTGACAACAGACAGCATTTCACCAAAAAACATTTTATTTCAACTCTGTTTCCCTAGACCCTCTCAAATCATACACACCTTAGTTTTCCTCACTGTGAATTTAAAAGACACAAGCAATGGGGCCTTTGTCAGTCCAAAAGGCCTGACAGACTTGTAGCTCTGATTTTCATGAATATTTTTGCTGAAACTTTGCATTTTACAGCATATTAATGTGTTGTTTTATTTTTCAGAAGTGTGCTTAGTAGGAAAAGGAGTAGAATTCCAACCTTGTAATCATCGCTCACCTTTTTTGTCAACAAAACAATTCCGTCCCAACCCCTATTACCTCTTAAAATTAAAGTAAAAATAAAAGCTAAAACTATTTCAAATGCTTGACCAATAATGTTTTACCCTGTGCTTTGCTTCTCATTAAACTCGTTAAACTTCCACTGAGATTACCCCTCTGCAGTACATGGCAAATTTAACCCCAGGAACAGATAGCAAAACTCTCTGAATCATGGTCCCTGTAACAAATTGGAGCAGAGTATAGGTTGAACAGACTCTGTTCAATTTTAGGTAATATTTTACAGTCATCTATATGGTTATGTTCAGTGCATGATCCAGTCCCTCATTTAGAGAAGTTTGAATTGCACAAAGCCCTACAAGAAGCAACATGATGACTCAATTTCTTATTTTTAGAAAGAGAACAGAGGGAGACTGGTGATCTTTCAGGAAAGGTGGTTTCAGACTACTTAGGGTTTGCCAAGGAATAAGTAGACACTGAATAAGTTTTAGGTCATGAAACAATAGTGTTATATCTCACATCTCCTTCTCCCATGTAAGAATAGGTCCTGAAGATATCAGGCATTTTTAAGGGAGGATCAAGCAGAATGCATTGCAACGCATATAGATTATAAAAGCATGAACCCAGGCTGGCAAGGTCCACAGTAAAAGAAGATTGGTAACCTTAAATGCAGAAAGGCAATGTCTGCAAAAACTGGGATGTGAAAATCCATGCAGTGATCCATCCACTTTGAATCCAGGACTGCACATCACGTTAGTAAAGATTGGACACATATCCCCCACCCCCATCCTCTCCAATGAAAGTCACAGTCACCACCCTCATTTAACCTTTCACCTGACTGAAGCATGACTTCTATTGCAGCTGGACTAAGTCTGAGCCAGTTAGTTCCCGCCAACTTCTTTACTGGGAGAAGACATGTATCAAATACCAAAGGCCAGATCCTCAACTGTTGTAAACAGGGGTGGCTCTAAGGACTTGAGTAGAACAATGCCTATTTACATCAATTGAGAATTTGGTTCCAAGAGTCCGTTTGTAATCTCAGTTGTGTGATATGCATCACTACGTTTTCTAATCTAAAGTAATCTTCTCTTGTGCTTGACCTTGAATTTTAGAACTGTGCTTTGCAAGTGTTTTTGTTTAAATACAGGAAAAATAAAAGGTAGCTAGTTGGATTAGTGTGTTGTTGTGTGTACATTTCACCTTCAGAAATCTGGATTAAAATCCTGAGTAGGTGATAACTCAAAATCCACTTGGTGTTCTCCCAACTGGGACAGTTTTCCCAATTGTTTTGCCCATATCATATAACTAAGCATGATTATGTGTTGTTTCATTTTTCTGGGGGAATTTTAAGAGGGCCATGTTTAGGGGGAAATTTTTCAAATTGTAAATGTGGCAGTTAGGCACTTAACTGTCATGCATGCTTTTGAAATCCCCCTCTCAAATAGTAAAAGTGTTGCATATGTGAATTTTGGTATGCTTGTAGAGGAAAGCTTGCTCAATAGTGTCTGCACTATGACTATCTGTAGTATACCTGCCTCTGTGTTTTATGTACTCCACATTTTAAATTGCAGCAATTTAGAAAGGCATCTGTAATAAAATCACCTGCCAGCCCTTATTAGTGTGTCACACTGTGGGCTGGATCATACAGCACTTGCTCAGTCTAGATATTCATTGAACTCAACAGGAGTTTTGACTAAAGTAAGGACAGTGGGATTTGGATTATACTGCTTCAATAAAATAATTATAATGCTACTGTGAAAAATGGAATCAAAACAATTTTGGAGGCAATGCTTTTGATGCACTTCACATTTTATATTGCCTCGTGTGTAACAATGAGTATGAAGATTTTAGGTGGAATCTTTTATTAAACTAAGTAAAATAATAAATGTTTAGGGTCACTTGTTCGTCATTTTTTACTTATTGGGATACCCTGATTAGATCTTCCACCTATGGTGGTAATAAAATACAAGTCAGAGTAAGTGACATTTTGCACGTATAAAGTGTGTATTAGATTGCAGAACAAGATTTACACTATAGGCCCTACACTTAATTGGTTTGAAATTTAAACATTTCAATCTGATCTTGCATTTTAAAACAATATGATATGGAAATGGAGCTTTTTTTTTTCCTTGCAGCTTTGAATTATTCCTAATTAATTTGAGGGCAAGAGGGAGAGGTTCCAGAATGAGTTGTACATAATTATAATAATTTCTTCACCAATTCATTTCCAAATACTAACCTGGGCTAAATAGTATTCTTACTCAGTTAAGGAGTTTTCATTCTTTCAGACTGTAACATACAACCATTTTCTAACTATGGCTTAAAATTATACATTTTTCTCTACCCCCTTTCAAAGTTTCCAATATGCTGTATCACTCATTTTTCAGGTCTACTGCCAAAGTATTAACATAAATTGGAATAAAATGAATAACAAAGCAATCTCAGTCAGCAAAGTGGTTAATTGGATATGCTTTTAAATATGCATATTATGTAGTGTGGTTTCTATAATATTACTCCTGTCAGTGTGACTTGTCAAAGAAGTATACAACCTTTGGTGAGGTTGTGTAAAGTCTACAGAGGATTGCAATCAAAAGCAGAACGCTGCTGATGGATTTCTGATAAATATCTTTACACAAGCCCTTCTGCCTTAGTACATGCACAGCTATTGATTGACTGTGGTGTCTTTACAAGAACTAAATAAATAACAACCGTCTATTGTTGCTTATCAGTAATAACACTTTTGGCTCAGCCTGCGGGAGTCATGTTTTTAGATTTTAAACATGTTATTGTTTTTTAATCAAATACCATTTCATATAAGTTAACAGAAGAAATTAATTTAGCATACAATATAGTATACTTCCTACTGGTTCTAATTTTCAAAAATGGATTTTTACTAATAGCAAGCAATTGACTTAGATTTAAAGGGAAATTATCCTTCTTTATTTCTGACCAGTGGAAAACTGTGTGCAGAGATAAAACTGTGACAACAGACTATTATGCAAAGTGTGAGTAAGCATAACCAATTCTATAGTGGTAATTCAATTTTTTTTCCAGCTTCTCTCATACAGATGATCATTACAGTGGTTAACTTCAGTATGACATGCTTGATCATTTTATTAAATTTTCAACAAATCATTTAGCTCAAGGTTTACTTGCTCATCTTTCTCCTTCTCCTTGGTTAAAGACTGCAGTAATTCTTAACCTCATTAAATAATCAGAATGATACCACTAGCCTCTTTTACATCTGTCTCTAGCATCACTTCAATCTTCTTGCTGTCTGTTATCAAATTTGATGTTCTCAAACCCGTAGCAGTCTTTATGTAAAATGTTTATAAACTAACAACTTCCATTCTAGTTTGCAAGTACAGTGTAGGCAGAGCTGAAAGATCTTGCTGTGATAATAGGTTGACTTGCAGTTGTAGTTGTGATTACAATTAGAGTGCAGTAGTCATTAGATAAAATAGCTACAGTGTACTATAATATTCTAAGTACTGGTTTGAGGAAGAGGGTCATGTATTTTTCAGAACTTTAAACATTTCTTCTCTTTCATGTGAGTCTCTGTCTCTTTCTCACATACACACAAGATTTGTTGTTGAAGAATGTTGTTTGAGGACAAAATTCCCCCACGCCTCCACCAACTTAAACAAAAAAAAAAATAGAAAGGGATTTTTAAAAATCCCAGCATGGGTACATGGGCTTTACAAACAGACAAAGAAACAAAAGTTGGATCAGATTTCAATGAGAGCATCCTTTAGTACAAAGTCTGGGCATCAGGTCAGTGTGGAGCCTGGATTTTGTAGCCTGGTTCTTAGCTCTGCTATGAAAATGCAGTGGAGGAATTCTCTCTGACGACCAAAAATAAAACTGCTGGCTTCTTTACCAGTGGTCGGGGGGATTTAGCGGCATTTTGGTGGTGGAGGCTGTGTTCCACTGCTGCGTTTTTTTGGCGGCGAGAGGTGTGGGGTGTCCTGGGTAGGCACCTTGCTTTGAAGCTGGGCATCTAGCTGGGCCCCACTTTTGTTGAGCCCTGCTTTAGTATCTTATTTACTAAATTGGTTAGAGTAACAGAGTTGGTGCCAGATATTCCCCTCTGTTTGACAGAAAGGAGCCAAGGGAAGGACAGAGGGAGTGGAGCAGTGATTCTGTTGAATGTCATTCTGCAGAAATACCACAAAGCTGAGCTCCATAGGCCGCAAGTAGTGACAGGGAGGAAGGCTGTTACAGAGTGTCCGCTGAGTCTGGCATGCTGTCACAGCCAATGAGCAAAGCTCCATGACACAAAGATGCAGTCTTTGCCCTGATCAGAACTCCTCCAAATCTACTGGACATTTGAGGCACGACTGGCTGCCACACTGAGGAGCAGAGAGCTGGGCCAGAAAACCTTGCCTAGGAGGAGATTAGCAGATGACACAAATCCCCAAATACAGTAGATGAGCAGCACTCAGGCCCCAAGCTTCTGAAGGTGAGAACAATTCACTGTTCATAGACTCATAGGCTATGTCTACACTAGAAAAGCTAAGTCGCCTTTAAGTTGACTTAAAGACGACCTTCTTAAGTCGACTTAACAAAGTGGATCCTTTTAAGTCGACTTTATTAAGTCAACTTAACATTGGGCATAGGCGTCCACACTGGCATTAAGTCGACTTAATAAAGTCAACTTAAGGGCTACTCCCCATCCACACAGTCCTTAAATTGACTTAAGAATTTGATTTAAGGCTTAAGTCAATCTAAGGAGGGGTAGTTAAGTCGACTTAAGCTTTCATTAAATTGACTTAAGGAATTTCTTAAGTTGACTTAATGAAAGCCCAGTGTGGACATGGAGTAATTTAGGTTGACTTAAGGGTCCTTAAGTCGACCTAAATTGCTAGTGTAAACATACCCATAGACTCTAAGATCAGAAGGGACCAATATGATCATCTAATCTGACCTCCTGCACAACGCAGGCCACAAAAACCTCAACCACCCACTTCTGTAATGAACCTCTAACCTATGACTGAGTTATTAAAGTCTTCAAATCATGATTTAAAAACTTTAAAATACGGAGAATCAACCAGCAAGTGAGCCATGCCCAATGCTACAGAGGAAGGCAAAAAAGGTTGAATAAGATTGGTCCCAAGACCGATTCTTGAGGAACTCCGCTAGTAACCTCCTTCCAGCTAGACAGTTCACCTTTCAGTATGACCAGCTGTAGTCTCCGCTTTAACCAGTTCCTTATCCACCTTTCTATTTTCATATTAATCCCCATCTTTTCTAATTTAACTAATAATTCCCTATGTGGAGTCGTATCAAATGCCTTGCTGAAATCTAAGTAAATTAGGTCTACCGCATTCTCTTTATCCAGAAAGTCTGTTTATCTTCTCAAAAAAGGAGATCAGGTTGGTCTGGAACAATCTACCTTCTGTAAAGCCATGTGGTATTTTATCCCCATTACCATTAACCTCAATACCCTTAAGTACATTCTCTTTCAAAATTTTCTCCAAGACCTTGCATACTATCGAGGTCAAACTAACAGGCCTGTATTTACCTGGATCACTTTTACTCCCTATCTTGAAAATAGGAACTACATTAGCAAGTCTCCAGTCATACGGTACAACTCCTGTGTTCACAGATACATTAAAAATCCTTGCTAATAGCCTGGCAATTTCATGTGCTAGTTCCTTTAATATTCTTGGATGGAAATTATCTGGACCCCCGATTTAGTTCCATTAAGCAGCTCAAGCTTGGCTTCTACCTCAGATATGGTAATTCCCACCTCCATGTCTTCATTCCTATTAGCTATCCTATCTCTATCCCCAAGCTCACCATCATCCTCATTAAAGACAGAGGCAAAGTACTTATTTAGATATTCAGCCATGCCTAAATTATCCTTGATCTCCACCCCATCCTCAGTGTTTAGTGGTCCCACTTCTTCCTTCTTTGTTTTCTTCCTATTTATATGGCTAAAGAACCTTTTACTATTGGTTTTAATTCCCTTAGTGAGGTCTAACTCTGCTTGGCTTTTGGTCTTCCTCACTTGATCTCTACATGTTCTGACCTCCAAGAGGTAGCCCTCCTTTCTTATCCCTCCCATCTTCCACTCCTCGTAAGCCTTGTGCTTCTTTTGATCTCCTGTCCGAGATGTTTACTCATTCAACTTGGTTTACTACTTTTGCCTATGAATTTTTTCCCCTTCCTTGGAATGCAGGCTTCAGATAGTTCCTGCAACTTTAACTTGAAGTGATTCCAAGCCTCCTCGATGTTCACATCCATGAGTTCTTTGGTCCAGTCCACTTCCCTAGCTAATTCCCTTAATTTTTTAAAGTTAGCCCTTTTGAAGTCAAAACTCTGGTCACAGATTTCTTTTTGTCTATCCTTCCATTCAGTTTGAACTGGGTTAGCTCATGGTCACTCGAACCTAGGTTGTCCCCTACAACCAGTTCCTCTATGAGGTCCTCACTACTGACCAAGACCAAATCTAAGATAGCATCTCCTCTCGTTGGTTCGGAAACTGTTTGGTGGAGGAATTCGTCCACTATCACATCCAAGAAAATCTGGGCCCTTTTATTGCTACTGACACATGTCCTCCAGTCTATATCTGGGAAGTTAAAGTCTCCCATAATCACACAGTTCCCGGTAGTGTTTACTTCCTTTAAGACCTTTAAAGAGGTCTCTATCTATGTCCAAATCAGATCCTGATGGTCTGTAACACACCGCAAGCACTATCCCAGGAGGAACTCTAGTAGCTTTCTTCCCCAATGTGATTTTTAAGTCAGATAGACTCTGTCTTACTAAGTCCATCACTTTGAATTTCTTTATATTCTATTGCATCATTGATATACAATGCCACTCCCCCACCTTTGCCTTTACATCTGTCTTTCTAAAGAGCACATAGCCTTCAATACTGGTATACCAGTCGTGAGTACTATTCCACCATGTTTCTGTTATCCCTATAATATCTGGTTTCACTTCCTCTTCCAGTAATTCCAGTTCCTCCATTTTGTTGCCTAGGCTTCTCGCATTAGTATACAAACATTTTAGTTTTTGTTGCTTGGCTTCACTCACATTCCTTACCCAATGTGGCAGTGTTGTACTACTGCTAACATTGCCCATAAGGCCAGTATTTGCACTTCCCTTCTTTCTAACGTCCATACTGCTCCCTGCCTCTATGTCCTTTCCTATCTGTTGAGTTGAAGGAGCCTGTGACAGTACCCTGTATTGCAAAGAGCTGGGGGTCCCTACCTGCATGGTTATCCAGCATGGGGGGGAGTTGTATAGTTGGGGCAGTCATCTGCCATTCTCCAGTCTGGGAAAAGTTTGCTAATCCTGCCCCAGACCTCTCGGTCAGGCAGCTCGTCTTTCCCAACATTAGGACAATCTGGTAGAACTGCAAAAAAGGAAAGAAATTTGTTATCCACTCCTGCAGATTATTTTTGTGGGAAAGGGTGATTAGGCACTTCATTTTTCAACCAAATTAAAAATGAATTAGGAGAGAGAATGATCAAGTGGAAACCTACTTTATTCAGATCAAATTGTTCTGTGGCATCATTAGCAGTGTATTTTACACTAATGAAAGTGAATGTCATACAACATCAAAGATGATTTTTCTTCCTTTAAATATACAAGTTTCTCTTCCCAAAAGAGCAGTTTTTTCTAAGAAAGAAGAGAGCGTAAGGGCCTAGCAATGGGAGCTTTGCCTGTGTGAGAACTGCAGGTTTGGGGCCTTCATCGGTTACTTACATTTGGAGATGATAAAAGCATTAGCACTTTTCTTCAGTTTTTCACTACAACGAAGAATGTGCAAGGCCACATTTGCTTGAAAGTCAGCATGGACACCCTTTGCTTCTGAAGCAGACTGACTAGTTTCCAAATGTGTTTAGATAGCAAGTGTATCCCTTCCCATATGCCGCAGAGTTAGTATTTCTTCAGCCCTTATTTGCTCCTTTATTTAGCTTACCTACAGCTGTGAATTAGGTCATAGGAAGAAATGCTGAAAACTAAATTGTGACTATCCCTGCTTGAGTGAGCAGAAATGTGAAGAAGGTTACGGGGTATGTCTGCAGTTTGGAGATGTGACTGCAGTACCAGACTTACCTGAGCTACCTTTGATCTAACTAGATCAAAGCGAACTCGAGCAACAATAGCTGTGAAGCCCTGACAGCACAGCCAGATTCATGAGCTAGCTGTCCCCTCCCACCCAGGTCCCTAGGTACATGCTTGAGCAGGTGCCACCCATGCTTCTGCAGCTTCATTGCTATTGTTATTTGAGATAGCTTTGATCTAACCTAGGGGTATGTCTACACTGGCGCTGGAAGTGTAATTATGCAATGGAGACGTTACCAGCATAGTAATGCTGGTATAACCTCATAGCAAAGATCCAGCTTACACCAAAAGCAGGGGTTTTGCCATCAGTGTAGAAAAACGACATCCCCCGATGATCATTGCTTTGTTGATAGTTGCATTCTTCTCTCAACATAGCTGCATCTCATTAGGGGTTAGGCCGCCATAACTGTGTAGGTCAGGAGTATGTATTTTTCACACCCCTGAGTGACTAAGATATGTTGTTCTAGCTTTTAAGTGTAGGCCCAGCTTAGGTCTGCTCTAGCTAGCATGGTAGAAAATAGCAATATGGCCAGAGGTTGCTCAGGCTAGCCACCTGAGCATGTCCCTGTGATCTCAGATAGGCTTGTGATCAGGTCCACCCATGCCCCTGCAGACTCATTGCCATTGTTAGCTTGCTAGCTTGAACAGAGCTAGCAAGCATACATCTACTCAAGGTGGGGAGTACAACTTCTCTCTGCAGGGTGGACCTAGCCTTAGATCAAAGTTAGCTCAGGCATCACTACATGTGCTGTAGTCACACCTCCTGATAGCTGAACAGACAAGCCCTAAGGTGCTTTCCCCCCATCATACCACTCTGAAGAGATGTCATGTGCGCTCTCAGAACTTGCATTCCTGGCTCACAAAAACTGGTGGACTCTAATACCAACAGTAGTGCTGTAAATTCCATAGAGAGTGGGGAGAGAAATGGCCACCTACACTGGCTCCTCTACACTGGCTAGCACAGATGGACCGGCATGGGGAAGTCACAGGGCAGAGAAGAGGCTGCTGCTGCATGTGTTTTCCCCATGATCCCAGAGACAGTGGACCAAAGGCTTCCCTCTGTAGTCAGTGACAAAATTCCCATTATTTTCAGTGTTTATCATTAGAGCTATAGTGCCTGCTTCAGATACCTGCTGCATGGATAGTATCTTCCCTTCCAACAAAACAATCTAGCCTTAAATTAGTGAGTAAAATAATGCAAATAATAGAACAAATGTAGGTGTTTGAAAAATAGAGATATCAGGTTGAAGTAATCAATTGATCTGTTTGCCTTATTTCACAAATCAAGAATTTGGAATTAAAAGCATTTGGGGGGCGGGTAATGAACTCTCAAATTTATGGAAAATACATTACTTTTAGTTTAAATGACCAGTCTAATTTAAGAATTTCAAAGTGCAGTGCCCCCCAAGAAGAGCATAGGAGGTTTGGGCCCTTAATTATACCAAGAGCAAACCCTAATTTTAAATGTTTAGTAAATAGGATACTGAGAATGTGTCTTCTCACTAGTATCACTCACTCACTAATTTTCTTTTTGGCTACGTCTACACTTGCAAGTTAGTTCGAATTAAGGAAGCTTAATTCGAATTAACTTAAGCCTTGGCCACACTAGGCTTTCATTAGTTCAAATTAAGGGCTTCTTTAATTTGAACTAATAAATTCAATTGCTTAGTTCGAACTAACCCTTAATTTGAAATAGTTTGAATTAAGTCAATGTGGCCATATTAGTTCGAAATAACTGCTTAGTTCAAACTAATTGGCTCATTGACCTTCATGCAATTGACTAATTTGAATTAAGCAAGTGCCCTGCATGGCCATGGCTAGTTTGAACTAGCATTCTAGTGGGGCCATGCTCATTCGAATTAAGTTAATTCAAACTAACTAAAATTAGTTTGAATTAGTTAGTTCGAATTAATTAATTTGAACTAGCTTTTGTAAGTGTAGACATAGCCTTTCATATTGTCCATCACACAGCCTTTAATGGAGTGGCCTGCCCTAGTTGAACAGGCCACCACAGAGATAAAATTGAACAGGAGCCTAATAACATAATGGCATAAACAACAAAAAGTCCTGTGGCACCTTAGAGACTAACCAAAACCAAAAAAAAAAAAAATGGGGGCATCCTTTTTGGGTCATTTTTTCTTGTTAGTCTCTAAAGTGCCACAGGACTTCCTGTCGTTTTTGCTGAAAACAGACTAACATGGCTACCCCTCTGAAATGTGTCATAACGGCATAACAATATTTATGTAAATGTGTCACTGATTTGACATGCTTCCAGGGTAAAACTCACCTAAGCCTGCTTGAATCCCAGGTATCATTTAAAGCACACTTATGGTATCAAAATAAGGCTTAGGAGGGCTGAAATGTGGTGCTTGAACCTCTTGTTGACCTGCTGTACTAGGCTGAAGTTCACCCTAAGCCTCTAGCACTTAGAATTTCAATGTTAAATAATGAGCATGCAAGATTTTGCCAGACTTCCTGAAGCATCTTGCCCATTGACTTCAACGGGACTTTTGTGAGATGAAGGGTGGCAGGGTCAAGCCCACTGACAATGGAATGAGCAATACAATATGGGGAGTTATGTAAATTATTATTGGAAATTAAAAAAAAAAAAATCCTGGGGACTGGACTGAATTTTGCCTTAGATAAATATCCAGTACAAAAGGAATAGGGAGGAAGCCACAGGAGAGTATTAGACATTGTTCTAAAAACACAACTGTATAAATCAGTGCATATCACCAGGCTGGCTTCCCACCATAAGTCAAATTCCAAAGGGGTAGCCGTGTTAGTCTATTGTAGAAAGACAACAGAGTCTTGTGGCACTTTTAAAGACTAACAGATTTATTATATATTATATATATATTATAATAAATCTGTTAGTCTTTAAAAGTGCCACAAGACTCTGTTGTCTTCCCACCATAAGTTAGAGCTGCCTCAGTGATGCATTAATTTGTGTTGGCTGCCAATAGTTCTAGGGCAGCCAAGGTCAGCAGGACACAGTGAACTTTTTCCTGTGGTTGTGCCCCCAAAGCTGAAAGCCAGCATAAAGGTGTCATTGGGGGCTATGCTAGTGAAAGATTCCCCCTGTTCTTGAATATGCAGCCTGCTATGTAGACTTTAGGTCTGTTTTGTGCTTAAAATGTCCATACCCCAGTGGAGAATCAGAGCCATAACATTTAACCAAGAGTCATTTCTTTTCTCTCAGTGCTTTTGACTATCCTATAAGTTCTTGTAGGAGGGATGTAATGCTCTATGAAACTCTATAAAATGGATTAAAACAATTATAGAAAAGTAATTTTCTATTTAAATTCTTTGGGACTTTCCCATAAGGATTAATATGCCAAATTACGTCTCAACATTTGGGGCATTTTTTCAGTTTGCAGAACATCTTTTATCTTAAGTAGAGCTGTCTTCTGTGCATAATAAGATATTAATATTAGTCTTAAATATTAATGGTAGAACATATGAGAATAAATAAAACATTTAAAGGGGTGTGAGAAGGCAGCGAGCAAAGTGAGAGAAACTAAAGAAAGTTCTGAAATACTTTAACATTTAGAATATTTAATTTTTAAAATATTTTTGAAAGAATGTGAAATGTGTTTTTTTTTAATTCTTCTAAAATTGAAAAAACAGTTTTCAAAAATACTATATACAACAAACATGCATCACACTTTTTCTTCGTAACTGCACATAGAACTGATTATAGATCAAATTGTATGGGCCAAATGCTGCTACTTATTTACGCTAGTGGTAACCCCCAGCCATTACTAGGATTGCAACAAATCTGTTTCCATTGTTGGTGGAAGTTTTGCTACTGATTTCAAGGAGACCAAGATTAGGAATCCAGTGGCAGCAGAATTTGGCAGTTAAATCCCCACCCTGCTTTTCCGTATGCAAATAAACATGTGGCTTCTCACATGAAGAACGTTATTCATGTGAGTACATGTGTGCATGGTCAAGGACTGAGGATGTATATTTTATATTAAACCTGGGTCTTTCATAAAATGTACAAGAATATTTTTAATGATTTACCAAGGGGGGAGGGGGGAGAAGCATTCTAATGTCCAAATTGTTACAGTTATATTACACAATCTCTAATGTTGCTATTTCAGAATGCAGCAGTGTGAAAGCCTAGCTTTAATTTCTGATCTGAAATAGGTTTCATAGTGATCATTTTAAAATAGCATTCAAACAGCTGCTGCTGTTCTCTGGTTTCCAAAACATATGCTTATAATGCTGATATGCTTATAATAAAAAAGCCATCATTCACCTAGGATTGAAGCCAGATCATTTTTATTATGTGGATTTTTAACTCCTGAAAGAATTATCTCTGCATTCTTTCTCTTTAGGCAATAAAGTTTACATTTGTTTGCTCAGCACAATTTGACAGCCTTAGCTGCTGATGTCTGACATAACAGAATCTAGTAAAATCTTCTTGATAACTAAGTTGCTGTTGCACTTTGAAGAAGTATGTGAAGAAAGATTTATAGCAAAATTTGTTCTACAACAGAAGAAATAGTACCATTTTAAAGTAAGATTTTAACCTTTTAGTACACAGGACTTTGTAAAACAGTGTATAGTTAAGCACAAAGATGTCACTTGAAAAAGGGAAAGACAAATGTGTCATCTGTTATATTTATATGGGCAGTTATTTTAAATTTGTCAGTCTGATTGTCCAGTCACTTACACTGGTATAAATCAAGAGTAACTCTGTTAAAGACAGTTTCCAGAGGGGTAGCCGTGTTAGTCTGTGTACTGCAAAAACAACGAGAGTCCTGTGGCACCTTAAAGACTAACAAGTTTCTTTGGGCATAAGCGTTCATGGCTCCTCCAACCCACTTTGTCAGATGTGTAAGTAAGTAAGTGGAGTTACAGAGGTTTAAAAATGAAGTGACTAGGAGGAGGTTGAGACCCTGCATTTTTATATCAGTAAATGGTGTTTTATGGTGAACTGGTGCACTTCAGACCTCAAAGGAGGTGGACTTAGTTGGTGCATATGCTTTCCACTAGCCCTTTGAATAGAGGTGAATTTCACTCACTGTTCTCATAAAATCCCTGTTAAAGAAATGCACACAGAACACGTCTCATTAACATAGATGTAGATGAGCAAATAAAGGAGTTTTAGGCTTTTGTAAATATTTCCTGTTTGTATGGTGCCTTTAATCTCTGCTAGTTGCTTGGTAATCACTTTCCCTTATTTCCATTTTACGAATTTGTAGATTTTCATGGATGGAAGTACAAGTAGAGGATTATGTTTGATGTAGGAGTGGAGTTATGTATGCAAATAATAGCTTGTGTGTGATGTAGCTTTTGTCTCTTCAGGTTCCAATTCATAGCTACACTATAATTAAAAAGGGGGGAAAAGAATATTCATTGTAGCTAAAGCTAAGTAATACCTTATATACATTTCAGATGTGATCAGTACCATGCTGCCAAAAACCAAGGTTTCCAAATGTCTGTGGTAAAACAAAATAAACCCGCGCACCCCAAACTACTGGCCTTTGGTAGATATTTTCATCTCTGATTCTACCTGTAGTTATATATGGTACTGTAGTACGTGAGTCTATATAGGTACATCTATTTTCACAAAGCCTTTGCAGGGAAGTTTTATCCATATTTTACAGATAGAAAACTGAGGACAGAGGATCAGATCCTCATTGGTGGGTCCTTCTTGCAATGTCATCTCCTTGGATGACCAAAAAAAAAAGTGTTTACATTAAAAAGAAAGGATTTTTCTTCACATTAGTTTGTACCTTTCCCCAGATTATGCCTTCCCAATTGTTTGTATTGGTGTCCATATGTATTATTTCTGTATAAGGATATATATCTAGCTGCAAAAAGATGTTATCCTTTGTGTGTAGTAAATAAACAAAACAATTTTCCCTGGCCTTCACAAGTCAGACATATCTGACACTCTACCAATGGCAAATCTTGGCAAATCTGCACTTGAGTTTTCAAAAGGTCATAAAGAGATATCACAATTGTCATAGTCTGCTTCCTGTCCTGTAATCTCAGGCTACATTCTACACATTGTCTGATCCCCATTATTTTGAGACGTACAATCAAGATATATTGAACCTAGATTCCAACTGGTGGAGCCTCATCATGGTTCTGCCACCACTGGGTTTTCCTGATCATGTTTGCTGTTTTGCTCATGTGCACATCTTTAGTTGCTGTGTGTACTTGTGTCTCTGAGTCAATATACTTGGTATTTTTCTTTCTTCCTTGTGTAGATGGGAATGCAGTGAGCATTTCATGCAATAAAGCCACATTCTTTGCTGTGGCTACTTGCTTTGGGACTCTAGTTTTAGAGGGTGAAGGGATTGTTTTTTGTTTTCCCTGGCCTCACTCTACTATGATGACAACACAGGTTATTTATCCAGAATACTTGGTATGGCCACATTATTGCTCTAAAACTCAGTCTTTTGGCTTGCAGTGATTTTGGCATGACTTGCATGTTCTGCTACAACATACATGGAGAGTCAATAGAGCACGAGTTATTGCTGTTAAGGTCTGCCATACCTTTTGGTTGATATTGTAATATCAGATTCCTGGCTTGGAGAGTTGTTTCTTTTGATCTCACACTATCTAAGGGCATGGCTGCACTGTCTTCACTTCAACGGAACACTGTGGGCATAAACTTAGTCCTTTTCAAACAGGACTTGTATTAGTGAGAACTGCAGAGCTTTAAGTTTGTGCTCACGGCATCCACCTGAATGAATTACAGCGCAGTACTTGAGAGCGCCCTTCTGTTCACATCCCCGTATTCTGAACTGCGAGGCAGAGTAGACATGTCTCTTATTTTTTTAATTAGGACAACTGGTAAAGTGAATGGACAGACAGGAGAGCACAAGAAAACCATCATCTTCTGCTGCTGACAATGCCTTGAAAGGTGGATCTCAGAGCAGCTCAGTAGTTGTGTAAAATTAGTAAACTTATTCTCAGGCCAGTATCTTCTGTCACACTACACTGGAGTAGGTACTAAAGACCCACAGCTGTTGTGCTTCTTCCAGGGTGGGAAGAGAGTAGATCTGAAGCTTGTGACTTGGACACAAGTGCTTCCCTTCAGGGTGCAATGGGCATCGAGGCCGCTCCATTCCTTCCTGTGCAAGATACGTTCCGCAGTTTGGAGACGATTCTTTGCCTCTGCCCTGTGGCTCGGCACTGGAGACTGTATTTTGGGACATAAGACTTAGTCCAGCTGCCTTTGACTTCAGTTGTATTTTTGCTATTGATCAGACACTGAGCAATCAGGGAGCTTTACATTTGGCTAATATAGAGCTACTGTTTAGGAGATTTTCTAGTACAACTTTTTGAGATACAGTGCCAAATTCTGCTGTCAGTTGCACTGATGCAATCCTTGTAAGTCCAGCTGGGTAGCATACATGTAACAGCAGAATTTGGGTTCTCACCTATGGCATATATTTCATGTAAGGAAAGCAAGCAATAAATAAAAACAATATAGCACTGAATTGCAATTAAACAAAAGGAAACAAAGATCCATCCCTCATTTTTTGTGGAGCAAATTCTGGAATAATAAATATTAACTGCAAATCCTACTGCTATTATAAATATTTATTCAATACATGCCTATAGGCTCAATTGATTACATTATATTCTCTTAATTGTGTTTATGAAAGGACCCCCCACATTTTATCAGATTCCAAAATGCTTTGATTAATGGTATAGATATTTTCCCCAGTGTTGCACAATTGATCATGCCTCTAATCCAATTTTTAAGTAGAGGTATTCTTAAATCTCTTCATAATAGAGCTATTCTTCTTCTTGCTGTAGTTACATCTATTCTGCTTGTTTTCTCATGGAAAGATTTAAGATTTAGCAATGATATATTCCTTAATAAACACAGATGTAGGACAGCACCTCTCATTACCTTAGAAACACTTTCATTAACTCTTAATCAGAAAACATTAATTCCTAGGCAACTACTTACCAATATATAAAAAAGTACTTTCTCTTAGATTTCAGCAGAGACATCCAACTAAATCTTCTAGATGTACTTTGCTCAATTGTCTTGGAGTTGAATATATGTGATGAAGGCACAGTAATTAAAATATATTGCTGTAGGTCTAGTGTTTTCAGATAGCTCTTTTGAAGGGGGTCAGTATATTGGCATGCTTCATCATTGTATATTGCCCTGCTTCATCATCGATTCTAAATCAGATTCCCATTGTCTTTGTGTTTTTTCTTTTACAATCAGCAACAGATGTAGCATCATTGAGCATTTACCTTTTTAAATTACCCGTTCAGTTGTATTTAAATTCTGGCAAGAGCCAAGCAGTTCCCAATGTCTCAGTGATCTCTCTAGGTTTATTGGTCGTATCTTAAGAAATGGAAACCAAGTTCATAGCAGATATGATTGCGAGGGGCTTCTCAGCTCCACACTGTGTGTTTTCAGAATCGCACCACCAGCTAGTCTGTCATGTTGGGCTAGATTAAAAACATTGCTGATTCAAAGTGCTATACTTTGGTGTGTAGGCTAGGCTTAGTTCTGACCTGAATGTACACAGATTATCATGCTGTTGGATGCTGGCTCTATGACACAGTTATGTGGGTGGTTCAATGACAGCTAAAAGGGATAGGATGATGAATCATTTTATTTTGGAAGCCAAACTAAGTAAGTCCCTGTAGAAGTGTAGGTACTGTACAGGAGTGTGGACACGCTCCATTAAATCTGGCTCATTGGCATCTGAAGTATAGGTCCAGCACTAGAAAACATTATATCATATAAGACACAGCAACTCCATTAAAACAAAAACTGGAATGGCAGCTACTACGCAAACTGTATCCCATCCAGGGGTGGTGCCAGCCTCATCCTTTTGTGGGGGAGTGGGGAGGAAGAGGTAGGGGATGGAGGGCAGACTGAGATTGATTAGGCAGAAAATTGGGGAGGGCTGTAGCGCCCCCTCCCATCATGAGACTCTGCCACCTATCTGTGGCTCACCCCCTGCTCCTCCTAAATCCTAGCCTCACTTCCTTCTTTCCCCCATCCCTGAGGCTCTGCCCCCTTGCTGGGCCTTCGCTTGCTTCTCTGGTCCCTGCAACCCTCAGACTGCTCGCAACTGGTAACAGCTGCCAGACGAGGAGAACCTGGTTCTGGGGTCACAGGGGAGGCAGGGCTCAGGATCTCAGCCTAGAAGGGAGTCAATCTGGGAGCTCCTGGACCCTCTAGCTGCCCTGGGCAGTGCATCCTGGTGTATGGGGCAACAAGCCAGGGCTGCTCTCGGGCCCCCAAGCAGGGCTTACTTCTGCACTGCTGCTCATGACAGCGCTGCCAGCTTCAGAGCTGG
>ML685758.1:20589372-20644667 GCA_007922175.1 Pelusios castaneus
TCAACATTTTCTTATGTTGCTCTTAATCTCACCACTCTTGCTAGTTCTTGCTTTGCAGTGATCATATTTTCAGCTGTGAAAAGATGGATATGATTCCCTCCAGAGTCTTTCACTGTTGCTCCTGAAATGGCCACTGCTAGAGGAGTTACTACAGTCTGATGTGAGGCAGTCCCTTTCTCCACAAGCCCCTGCGGAGGCTAAGTGAGTCTCTTTTGACTCAGCCCAGTTCTGCTCTCTTGGATGCTAGCACGTTGCACAATTCGGAGATCATTACTGCTGACACAGCCTTTCACTTAACTCTGTCTCCATGATTAATAACGTCAACTAGCTCCAGTTTGCTCACGAAGGATTAATGGATTCGTTTGTCCTTACTAACATGTTGTTTGCAGTGCTATTGCAGCCTTTTTCGTCTGAGGATATTAGAGAGACAAGGTGGGCGAGGAAATATCTGAGAGAGACCTGAAGAGGAGCTCTGTGAAAGCGTGTCTCTTTCATCAACACAAATTGATCCAATAAAAGATATTACCTCACCCACTTTGTTTCGCTTATTAACGTGTGAAGACAGTAGGGTATATAATGCATGCATTTGAAAAATAACAGTTAGTAACCAGGTCTTCTTCAGACATTTCTCTCACAAGCAGCAGCAGTTTACCACTGCTGCTTACCTTAGAAATGTGCTTTTTGAAAGCTCAACTTGCAGAGCATATCAATATAAATACAGTCATGTACAGAAAACATAAGGAACCCTCAGCAATCCTGTAATATTTTGTCTTGCTCATTTTTGTTGCAAGGGTTTTTATAGGGAAACTGGGCATATCACTCAGAATATATGTTGGACACACATCAAAGTTATGATGATTCATATATTGCAAGTATAACATAATAGAGAAGCATACACAGTCTGAAGTAATACGATCTGAAATAAAGTGAGACAGCACAGGAACCAATAGTTGTATTACATTATTCAGTGAAGGAGAATTTAAAACACTGCTGCAGGGAAATGGATGCATGGTACATTTAATATATTGGGGAAAAATGATATATAATGTTCTATAAAGGAAGGATATATAATGCATTCTGCAGGAAAAAACTTCCTTCAATCCACCCATTTTAGACATAGTCAGGTATATAGTTTTATTAAAAAGAAGTATGAAATGGCCTCTGTGTACAGAAAGAGAGAAATCTATAAACGAGCTATTTCATGAAAGGGGCAACATGGTTACAAAATTCAGTTCCCCAAAGTGGCAGCTCAAGGGTCAAATCAATCTTGAGCACACTAAAAGAACTGAGTTTTTCCCTGTATTATGTCAATATCTTTTGACAATTCCAGAGCTCCTGAAAATAGGATAATTACTTTTGAAGAGTGTTTGCGCTACCCGTAGGTAGAGCCCATATTATCTGAAAGGAATGTTCAGTTAACAGAAAAATATTAATGTTTCACTGTTTATCATAGACACTTTTTTTATCATGAGAATCTGTTGTATACACCCAGCATCAGACATGTCTACCTGCATCTAAGATCCAATTAGTTTTTCAAACTGCTAAGGAGTATTTCTTCAAGCATCCCCAATGGTTTTATAATAACTGGAACTAAACCTAATTAAGAAAGTGTCTTTCTTTGGAAGAGAATAGAGAAGTAAGGGTCTGATGGAGTCACTCGCAATTCAACTTAAAGCAAATATAATGTCTTTCTTGTTGAAATTGGAAAAAAGTCTCCTTGAGAAATGTTAAATGTCTCTTGCAGGTACTAGAAAGATCTTAATTTGTTAACAAATAAAACCATAACGAATGTTCACACATTTATAAAACCAGTTGTATTAAGATTTGATTTAATTTCCGTACATCAGATGGAATCTCAGGGCCATTTCTGGTACCTATGAAACCAGTATGTGGTTTGAAACAATGATGAACACAGCTAAGATCTGACCCTTGTCACTTCAAGCTTGCATTTTTATGTGGGTGAGAAAAAGTTAGTGATTTAAGAGAAACACTTACATGTACACGTTGTTTTGGTTCAAAAAGAAAAACACTTAAGTTTTGTGTACAAAGAGTATTAGGTTGTAGCTGACCACTGCTGGGGTTATACACAAAGATATTGGTTCCCCATAAAGTATGTTTGGACACTCTGTCGGGGGCCTAACCCAAAGCCTACTGAAATCAGTGTAAAGAAAGACAGGGCACAAATGAAAGTTTTCTGAACTTAATGTACTGGCACCCTCAGTTACAGTATCCCCTAAAATTAGGCTGTTCACTTTTCTCAATTTTATTGCCTCTCAATTTTTCATTCATTTGTTCTTCTGCTCTTTGGACTTTTTTTTTCCCTTCTCACCTAATGATCTTTGCTTTTTTGCTACTAGTCAGTCTATCCTTGTCCCCCACCTCACCTTGTTTTCATTTTATATCCTCCTTCTTTGAGTGACTCTTCCTTCCCATGTTACAGAATCTCCTTTTTGTCCCCTAATTATCCCCAAAGTCTGTTCATCACAGAAAACCTCCCTCTTGATCCTGTGGATACCATTCCATTACCTGGGGCATTGGGAGGTCATTAGAGTCAAATCTTTCTCTGAAGGGTTGAGGGCACAAGGAATGAAGGACCAAGCATGTTCCAGAACTTCAAAAAGCTGTACAAAGCAATTTTATATTGGCTTTGTTCCTCACACCACTATACCTCCCTCTTGTTGACTCTGTATTCTTGCTCTCTCCCTCTTTTCTTCTGCATGTTTTTGTTCAATTTGCATCTCTCTCTTCCCATCTATTTCCTTTCTGTTTCTTCCTTCTTTCCTTTCCTTCTTGCTTACAGCACATATATGCAACTTTCACTTTTTGGTAGGAGCTCATAGAAATGTTTAGTATAGGATTAGGTGACAGGCAAAGGGATGAGCAATGCATTGACATGCTAAGCATGCATCATTTCTCCCCTGACAATCCTCTTCCTTTGCTTTTGCTAACAATTAAAGTGAAATTGAACGCTAGGTATGATGTTTGAGGACCTTGACACTTAAAGTTAGGCTCCTGAATCCATCCTTACTTCCTATGGTGAGGGAATAGCACTTCAGAGCTATAAATTTTGCTGTGAAACACTATAAAGCATAGGTACTGGAACTAGGGGAGCTGGAGGTGCTGCTGCACCCTCTGGCTTGAAGTGCTTTCAATTATATATAGGGTTTACAGATTGGTTCAATGACTCTCAGCACCCCCACTATACACATGGCTCCAGCACCCCTGCTGCAAATCTGAAAAGCCCAAGAGTATCCCCACTAATACACTGCACCAAACCTCTCTATCATCCAATACTATGCAGGCCCAACAGTTAATCTGGCTGGGTGCCAACACTACTGGGAAAGGAAGAAGAGGATGGATATATTTTTTTAAAAGTTTAGAGTTTAATGGGAATGACACTAATAAAATTGCATGGCTATAACTCCAGAATGCTATAAAATTTAACAGAGTATAATATCCTTTCTATTTAAAAAATCATCCTGTAGCATTCTCTAGCATAGATATAACTCTCTATTAACCTGTTTTATAGGTTTTTGAACCAACCTAAAGAGTTTATCTCATTCTATTAAATTTTGTAGGACTTTTCAGAAGGATCTTGTGTTGTCTGATCTATGGATTGTATATTAATTATATTGACTACTTAAGAATTCCCAGGTGTCTCATGGAGGTTTAACAGATACTTGTCTCAAGATCAGGCCCACTATTAATAAAATTGCTATCAGTTGGGAACCCGAATGTGCACAGTTGCAACACTCCCAAAGTCATGAAACGCTTTAACCCAGCAAGGTTGGTTGATAATACAGACTGTACATCTGAACAGCCATATACTCTCACCATTCTTTGCAGAACAATTCAAAAGCGTAGTTGTTATCCTCCTAATCACCATCATCATCATCACCAGTGGCCATCATCCTGAAACCTCTCAAAGGCTCTATCTTTCCTCCTATACACAAGCTAGGGTACAAATTTTATAATATGTTACAATGATGTCACTATGCCCAATGCATATTCAGTAAGAGTTTCTACCCACTGATATGTATTTCCTCAACCTACTAATGTTGAAGTGTGCTTCTGTTATAGATTAGAATATTATGATCTCAGTTCATTATCATAGACCTCAATTTGTTGTTCTGGCACCATTGTGATCAGACTTCTGCAGATGTTCCTATCCTAAAATATCCAAAAACTGATGTTTGTTTATATCCTTTGTAGTTGCCTGCCATTGTTATGTACATACTTCCCCCTTAAACACTCTATTCCCAGATCCCCAAACTTAGGGCTGACTGTTGGGTCATTTATCTGTGCCAAAATTCATAGGCCTCAGGCCTTATGCTAACTTAAGCCAATGTCTGATAGGGTACAGGTCTGTAGGTTCCCTGTGTTGCTGCTAAATAAGATGCTAAAGCTAGCTCTATCGGCAACAGTAGAGAAGGGATGAGGCAGGTGGACATTTACCAAAACAAGGAAGGAAGTGTGTTACTGTTGTTCCTTATTTCTATTATAATAGGACCAGAGACCCTAGTCAGGATCAGATCCTCATTATGTTAGTAGATCTTGTTCAAAAACATAAGATGATATGGTCCCTGGAGTGCAAACTTTAGTTGTAGAATAGCACCCTGGGCCTGTGACTTAGCCAGTCCTCACCTGCTTTCTAGACTTCATTGTTTAAATGCGTAACAGCTTATTCCCAGACAAGAAAGCCCGTACCTCATACTTGGTTTGTTTAATGGAACCTTATATGAGGAGTAAAAGTGGCAGATAATCACAATGAGCTAAAATCTATTATACTGAGCCTGCTGGTGAAGAATGTGATACAGTAATTCTGCATGAAGTCATTAGATGATAAAAATAGTGTACTTGGATACCCTAGCATTTTGAACAGATGCTTCTACAAAATGTGTAGACCATCTCCATATAAATTAATTTTCTCGAATGCACAGTGGTCTGCTTTTAAACCACTTTTGTTTTTATTGTTGCCATTTTTATCAGGTATATTCATTTTTTTAATGCTATTTAAAAAGGTTCATATCAGAATGAATAGCTCTGTTAATTTGCATGTATCTTAGCTCTGTAATTAAATATAATCTATTTATAATTGATCCTTTATACTGCATATAAAGCAGGTATGAAAGACATCCACTTCATACATCTTAGTATAGCAACAGTGAATATATGATCATTAATGCTGAATCTGTTGAAGAATATTACCTGGCCTACCAATATAGAAAGTGTGGGTTTTACACTGGAATATGCCCTTTCATATTTTTAATATGGTAGTGATTAATACAGATTAAAATATACAACTGAATGCAAATACTTTTACAGGAAATTCATGGAAATTGCTGTACAGTGATGCTAAAGCTTTGTACACTACACAGATTTAATCTTTTATGGAATAAAAATTGTACTCTTGTCTTGTGCTTATTGTTATGTGTTTAGAATATTAGTGCTTCTTAATACAATAACCATAGGTGCTACGGTAAATTCTAAAATAGCTAACGTGTAAGTTAAATATTTAGCTTTTTATCAAACTGTGTATTTGAGGGCAATACTAAATGATTTTGTGAACCAAGTCATTTTGTAAAACCGGTATGAAGATGGATTCAGTATTATCAGTTAGAAACTGACATTACAAACTCTAACTTACTTTCACTTTTTGTGGTTTATACTGAGTAGGAATATAGGAGAATCACTGTATATTACCGACTGCTTCCTGTCCATTCTCAGCCATTCCATAGTCTGGGGTGCCTTTAGAAAAGTAATAAAAGGGATTGTCATCTTTTCCCTCAATTTTCAGAAATCATATGGATAAAATCCCCACAGCATGGGATTTTGTTTTGTAGAAAGTCTGCTTTCTCTCAGTATTTCTGAAATATGTCATCTGAGTGTAAAGGGACTTTCTTTATATGGAACAAGGAGAATAGAAAATAGTAAGGTGGTTGGAGGTAGAATAGCTTGAATCTTATTAATGAACAATGAACTTTATTTATTTTGAAAAAAGTACATTTCCACAAATTTGGAGCAGTCTTGCATCTGTAATGTACTATAAGCCATCCATTTATGTCAAAACCAAAACTGGTGAAGAATTTATATCTCTGTTAAGATAATGTATACACTGCAGCACTTTAACTCTTCCTCCATATTGTCACCACTTCCATACATCAGTACATGATGAGAAGGCATTTATAAAACAGAGTATAAAAGGTCAGGGGAAGGTAGCAGGTTTGAGTAAATTCTCCCATCTTCCCATCATTAAGCAACTTTGAAAAAAAGGAGGAAAAACAAAATGTACTAAAGTCAGCGAAGATTGCACTGTTTTTTATTATTCTTTTTATATAGCTGTTGTCAGCAAGTCTATAACATCAAAACAGTTTTTCTAAGATTATCTTTTCATTTAAGTAATAAGGACAAGGTTTTTTCCTGGTGATTAATGACCAGGTGGAAGGTTGATGGTCTGTGGTGGGGCTGAACCCCATTAACCCTGCCAGCCTGGAAAGCCTCTGTTTGGGCTCTTTTTCCTTTTACAAAGTCCCAGTAGTGAAACCTTTTAAATGCCCTCTTTGCTGCTAAGGTTTCATTGCTAACAAGTGCATGTGACATGTTCAGCATTGCATTGTATGTTGTGAATTTACTGTGTATTTTCATGGGTTAAATTAAAAGATTTGTGATGTTTGTTGACATGGGGATGTACATGTGTTTGGTTTGGTCTTTAATTTAAGGGTTTCTTTCTAAGAGGTTTGGCTTAGACAGAAATGGCCGCATTGGGGGTGTGTGTGTGTGTGTATTTTAATTATATTAAATGAACTCAGATGCTGTTGTGATGGGGTTCATAATAAATTATGTATAAATAAAAATAATACAGCATGGGGCGCTTTTTTTTTTGAAAATTAGAGCCTAATTCTCCACCAGTGGTAATCTGGAGTAATTCCTTTTAAATCAGTGGAGTAACACAGGTGTGTTTGTGTTCAAGATCAGACCCAATATAGTTAGTCCATTTAGCTAGTGGTATTGAGCGCACATTCACCATTCTGTTTAGATAATCATACATGTTTGCCTTTGAGCCTGGAAAAAGTTCTTCAGAGTTCCTTAAATGAGGACATCTGAACTGAGTATGAGCTAAAAATAAGATGGGTAGTAAGGTGCTGTGATGATTCTCTGTAGTAAAGGGTGCTTCCAGGAGCTGTTTCTTGGCCCCACTGCATGGAAAAGCCTAATGTGTGCATGGGAGTGAATGGAGGAGTCTTTCTCTGTGAAGAGAATTTCCTCCAAGTTCTTCTGAGGAGTTCTAGTGTGTGTGATTTACCCCCTTGCAGAAGAAGCCAGGAGTTCAGTCTACAAGTGCTATGGATCCCTTGAGACTTGGAATGGGTCTTGAAGATCTGCCATAGCTACTGAGTCATCCACAGTGCTCTGGCTCCTAGGCAGAGAATCCCGCACAGGCTGCTACCTGTGTTGGTTGGGCTTTCCCATAGTGTGGATGATGATCATGAGGAGTAGTATTCATTTTGGACCAAATTCCCAGTGAGTCTTGAGTGGATCAGTGCTTTCACCCTGTTTCTCTTTCGCTGTGCATGAATACCAGACCACATGGGCAGCCTTTTATCAAATCCAAGGATGATCCTGTGAAGACCACTGACTCCTCCCAGTTCTCAGACAAGGGGAGAGTTGTACAAAAAGGATCTTTTTTATGCTCAAATTTAGGGGAACTGTGCAGAGGAGGATTAAGGGGGCCTCAGGGCCGTGGCCCACTAGTGGGCCTCCCCTACCTGGGGCCCTGTCCCCCCACTGGTGGCCCCATCCAGGAGCCCACCGCTCTGGCTGGTCTGCCCCCAGGGGTGGCGGAGCCCACTGCCATGTGGTGCAGCTTCTGGTGTGGCCCTCCAGGGCTATAGGCCCTGGAAGGCCATGCTGGAGGCCATACAGCACACCAGCTGACCCAGCCCCCGGAGCGTAGCAACCATGCGCCGGCTTGCCTCACCCCGGGGTGGGAGCACATAGCCCAGCCTCTGGCCCAAGGTGGCCCTGCCCCCCGCCAGCATCAGCAGGGCAAGGACCCTGGGCACAAGCCCCTTTGGCCCGTGCGAGAATCTGCCCCTGGCTGTGTGTTTTCAGCAGTGATGCATAGATTTTAATGCATACCATAATAGCTTTGAAAAGGTGGTAACAACACCCTATACAAACTGAACATTACTACCGCAAATATACTTAGCAAGCAGCTGCAATCCCTGGAAGACCCCTTTCTGCCAATGAAGCAACTGCTTCAGAATTAGTAGCATCTCAGAGTGCTAGCTCCCAGACACTCCAGCTACATTTTCTTTTAAGTAACTGTTTGGATTCTGTCAGACTGTCTGTCTTTCCATGTCCAGTCCTATGAAGTGCTGAGTATATATTGTGAGGTACTGAGTGCTTTTAACTCCTGTGGACTGCAGTGGGTGTTGAGAGTTCTCAGCACCTGAGAGGAATAGGGTGTAAAATCTTTGGCTGCATTTCATTCACTGAGCATGTTCCTCAAGGCTTCTTCAGGAGCTACAAACTTACTAAGGAGGATACTACAGTGATGGGTATCATACGGCAACCTACATTAGCTACCTAGCTAGAAACAGAAAAATGGCTTTCTAAATCAAGTATTCAAACAGAAAACAGTAAGGATTTGCTGGAAACTATTTGCTTTCTTGGGGCCCAATCCTTTTTCTATTAAACCCCATGGAAGTTCTATCATAGATTTTCAAAAGGTGGAGGATCAGATCTTTCCTGGAGTTGAATATATATAATATAGTTAAACAGAAATGTCAAGCCGTCTCGCTTTTTCAAAATCAGTGCCTCTGTTCTTTCAGCTCCTTCAGGCTTGTGTAGTTTGGCTCCTTAGTGGAAATGAAGACATTCTTTTGCCTCAGTGCAATATTAGATTAGCCTCCACTAACTAAGGGAGCCCTCCCCGCTGCAGAACACTGGTGCCACAAAGCATTGTGTTATATGGGCACTGATATCTTCTGCCATTTCTACGTTGTTAACAATAGATTCTGCAATAGTGTGCATTACTCTTCAGTGCTCTCAATCAGACACTACAGATAGCCTGTGGTGAGAAAATTCAAAGTTTAAAATCCAAACCCTAGAAATCATTTCTACCATTTTTCTAACAGAAATGCCCCTCCTTTGGAAGCTCATACCACTATTCCTCCCTGATTCACCCATGCAACTTGCAAATAAAGGATATCAAGCACAATAAAAACTGCTTCACTCTGTAACTTGCTTAGCATGTCCTTTTCATTTTCTCCAGAGAATATTCTGATATTCAAAATATACAATAGATAAATGGCATTTTGGCTTAGTTGTGCATCTCATTGTCTTTAGGAATCAATACTTTTTGAAGTAAAGATTCTGTGTCATTAATTTGGACAGTAATTCTTTGTCACATTATTGTAAGTAATGTATTTGATATCTAGTGCTCAATGGCTTCTTCAGTTGTCTATGAGACATCGAACAAATCCAGCAATTAAGTGTAACATGAATGGTAAAAAAAAAAAAAGGAGGAGGAGGAGCGGGGAGGGATATTCATACCCAAATTCACTATAATAGACACATTTAAATGCCTGGTTACTTCATCTAAATGCTAGCACTTTAGAAATCTTACATTTCTCTTCATGAACTGAAACAATATAGAGAGGAGTTCTGTTATCAGAATAAACATGAAAAAATATTTTGTTAGAAATGTTCTTGCTCAATCACTTTGCAAAGCCACCTTGTATTTTTCATTTAAAAATTAATTTCCAATAGTCTTTTAGCATAGTAAGTGCTAACAATAACAGGAAACATCATTACCCTTTGAGGTTTGTAATTCTGAATGTAATCCTTTTCCTTTTAAAACTTTAATGAATTTACCAGAGATTAGTTGATTATGGATGTACCGACATACTATTTCCCTCCTGTGTGGTGAAGTCAAGTGACTTGATTCTATTAGAAATCAATATTAGTGGGATGTCTATATGTTATATCTCTATCTATAAGCTATCTATATATAGATACATACAGAGAGTGAGCTATCCTTCTTCCGACGTCTGCTTATGCTCCTGTGCCACCCAGCTTTTAGGTTATCTGTGGATGGTGCTTTTGTTGGGTGATCCTTGGGCTACTGAATTTGTCCAATCTTTACATCTGTCTCTGCTCCCCTCCTCCACTTCTAATAAATGAAAATACATTACTTTTTTATTACGAATATTTTTTATTCTCTGGATAGGAATCCATAGTATAAATCCTAAATTAAGATTTTTTTAAAAATCATTCTTTCTAACTAAAGTACTTATGTGACGTTTTTATGGTGTCACGATCATATAGGGGAGAGAGACAATACGTGGATTAAATGTTTAAACAGCATGGGTTTGGGTTGACTTTGTCGCCATCCCTCTTTCCTCTTCTATGGAGTTATTCAAATATTGGAGTAACACAGAGGTGTAGTGTACACTCCTGCACTCAGAATTCAGAAACAAGCTTTACTTTGAATTGTTTAGATGGGAGACAACCTAACATTTTTTGGGTAAGCTTTATGAGCATCTAGTTAGAGAGGAAGTAAAAGCATAGGGATATACAAGTGATTCCTCAGAAACGGGATATTCTGAAATCACATAATAAGAAATGTACTTTAAGAGAATACATTGTAATTTTTAGTCTTGCCCTCCTTCTTGAATTTCATATTACAGGAGAGGATAAGACTAGATAGTATCCAGGTAATGTCTGCAATTTAGCATTAACAATGTGATGACAAGAAATCTTTGCAATACTGGTTTAGATCTAATATAAAAATATTGTAGCAATCTTCTTGCAAGGAATTTTTATGCCAGTGTTTAAGCTGTTAAAAAATACTTTCAAGGGAAATACGCAACAAATTTTAAGAGAAATGACCATAATTTCCAGTCTGTCATTCTCATCTATTGGGAAAATATAAATGCATCAGTATATTTATACTTATATGAAATAATATTTTCTAGTTCTTTGGAATAATTTAGCTGCAATGAGCATGGAGAAAGACTTTAATATAGTGACCAACATAACTTGGACATTTTTTTTCTAAAATGCATTTAATTTCCCATTGTGTAGAATGTATACTAGGGATTTTTATTTGTTGTGTTATCAAATAGTGGGTTCTGTTTATATTCTTTGGGAATTGATTGTAATGATGTAAAATGCCCACCTGCCTTGGTGATTGGCACCTATATACATTTCTAAAAAAGTAAAAGCCTCATTGCCAAAGGGCGGGTTTTGATTGTCTGGATCAGTCTTTAATAAACTGCGATACTACATTATTGATCTCTCCGTGTTTGTACCTTAAGATTTAAAGTAACAAAAGAGACAGCATAGGCACATCTTTTTAAATGCAGTAATTTTCTAGTCTGTACTTGCCTACGTTTAAAATTAGCTAAAATAAATGGGATGAATTCTCAGCTAGTATGAAGTGTCATCATGCCTCAGTGAAGCTTCACTGATTTATACCAGCTGAGGATCTGGCCCAGAGTTTTTATGTGTACTATAAAACAGTAAAATACTTGTAGTTATGATCTGTAACTCTACATTGTTTGTGGAATTAAGCAGGAGGGATGAAATTCATTTATCTATGGGATAAGATTATTATTGTTATTTTTTTTTAAAGGGTTAGGTAGGTTTAAAACAAGACAGAAATCACTGAGTTATGAATCCTAAGCCAAATTCTATACTCATGTATATGGGCTATACTGTCAGTGAAATCAAGGTATAAGTGTGGGTGAAAAGCGAATAACTGAGAGAAGATTTTGACCGCCCCCCCACCCCCACCACTCTTTGGCATGAAAGCTGTTTGGCGGAAGGACTATCATTTTTTTTTAATTATGTTTATACAATATCTAGCGCAAAAAGGCCCAACCTATTTGTGTTAAGTGCTGCCACAATAGAAATGTTAAATAATAATTGAAAAGTGAATGTATTGACTAAAACTGTTCCTTTCGATTTTTTTTTATCTAATTTGCTTCTCAGAATCTCCAGTTCAGTTATGCATCCTCACCAATGAATCCACATTACTAGCACAGGCTTCCTAGCTTCCAATTATACTCAAAGGAAATTTCATGAACTAATACATAGCAGGGCAATATCTGAGTTTACCTATAGCATTTACTATATATAAAATGCCTTCTCTTTCCTCCATCATTTTCGGTGGCGATCCAAATGCTCAAAATGAAACATGCATATTTACAAGGTGGTTCAATCAGCTATGTAGCTTATTGCCAATCCTAGTGATTGGTGTGCAGTTTCAAGATCATTTGACCTTCTACCTACCCCACCTCTCCCACCTGCTCCAAATTCTTATGCCATACATCTGGAATAGCATTCAGGCCACCGGGGAAGGATAGAAAATGGGATTATTTGATGTGTCCAGACTGGTATGTGTTTATGGAGGAGTTAAATAAACACTCCTTGGAGATTTAAATCGAAGGAGCACCTGCATAATATATATCAGTTAGTGCTGTAAAATACAAGGAGTAATTATGACTCCTCATCTGCCATCTGTACAGAATAACTCATTCATTCCATCACATGGCACTGAAATGCAAGGACTGTCACTGGTGGCCCCTTGTCTTCCAAGACCTTAGATAGTCTGTGGCTTCAGGTTTGTTGTGATTGCCTGAAGAGACACATTTAGGAAGATCTATAATAAACTACGGTGTGATTGTCATTATAACGTCATTGAGAAGAATCCTGGGATTTCAGAAGCAGTTTGCTTGTACACCCCTTTGGGGGAGCTCCTGTTTTAACTCACAAAGAGTGTGCAGAATGCTAAACTGCAGCTCTACAATCTATAATTCATCACCAGTTAGTGATTATTTCTTTTTCCTTCAGCTAAAGCTTTGCAACACTTTCACCTAGGACCCAGTTCATTGGGGAATCAGTTACGTAGGCATACAATCATTTTTTTCACACCTATTATGTGAGAGTTGGACTTTTTTATTTCCTGATACATCGGAATTGCTGTGTAAAGTCATAACCAAGAAACATGTGGGTGAGGTTTGACCAGAGCCACAAACAAATCTTGTTAAACCTCAAACACACACAAAGATGTGCTTGCATTTGCTAGAAGCTCTTGGTTGGTTCCTATTTTACCCAAACCATTTTGTCCAGTCTTAGTTAGAGCTATGTAATTATGTATATGTTGCACAAAAGGAAGGTAGCTAGTAATATAAATATGAACATTTATCAGTATTAAATATCAAAAGAATTTAAAAAATCTGTTTCAGAAAAGTTAAATGGATTTTTTACCTTTATATTCTGGAATATAAAAGTGAGATTCTGAATAGCACATAATTCTCTGAACAGAGAAGATCAGTTTCTATGCATGTGACTTTTCATATGAAATTATTTGATTGTAAGCTCATTGAGGCAGGAACTCAGTGGTATCTTTGTACAGTGGGGCTCAGGTCTCTGACTAGTGTTACCACAATACAAATAATTAGTAACAACAAGGAATTAGTAAATCAGAAAATACAGTGTATTGAGGCACAAAATCAAACAAATAGAATTTCCAGGGGCTATCATGTCAGGCATAATTTCTATTTCTCTTATACAAACCAAAGATAGTGGTCATGCTTACAAGAGAACAGATTTAGCTCTTAGAGGCATGGGATGTAAAGCACCTGTGCACACAGGGATTCCTTTTGACAGTTGCATACATCCCCATTTCTTTCTTCTTCCCCACCTGAAGACCACTGAACTATTTCCTAATGGGGCTTCCTGAACGAAAGTTGTTAACTTCTAACTTACCTTGAATGAGTTTTCTTATTTCTTTCTTCAACTAGGTGTCTCTCTCCAAATATGAACATGTATTTTATTGTGAGCGCTATGGCAGTTACCACTCAGAAAGCTAGCAAAAGCTTCATGATCACTTGGATTAGTGCTCTAGAATTCTGCAATTTCATTGGTCACTGGTCCTGTTCAGGTGTGATAAAAATGAAACTCTATGTAGCTAGAGATTGACCCTGGCCATTATAGAAATACCAGGCACAGTACAAAAAAAAAAAAAAAGGCTTTTTCAATCTGAACCAGTTAATTGTTGAGTAAGTGTTTTGCAACTCAAGACAAAATATGCGTACTTGGGGGATTTGAGTCCTTTTCATTCCATACACTATCGTTAAATAAATAAAAGGTTCACTTTCTCCAGACAAGCAGTTGTTGGGCTAAAACTGTATAAAATTGAATACATGAACAAACTAAAATACAAACACACACGCTTGCCAGAGGTCTGAGCGAGACCATATGACTGATTATTGGTAAAGTGCTAGAGAAGTGGGATAGGGTGGTGAGTCTTATCCCTCCTGTTATTTTAAGGATGTGTTATGGAAATTATTTTTGGCAATAGAGATAAGCAGTGCTTTTTTTTTTTTTTTTTTTTTTTTAAAGTGCCGCTACTCGGCCAGGGACTGGCGCCAAATCACTGTGAACAAAAGGTGCTGGTACTCAGTACCCCTGCGTACCATCACAAAAAAAGCCCTGGAGATAAAAGTTGCTAAAATGGAAACAGGGAGATTGTTTTATTACAGAAAGCACATCAATATTGAGCAGAGAAGAGTATTGTGAGGGCATATCCAGGGAAAAGAGTGAAACAACTTGTGCAAAACAAATTAAAGATGAACACTTTACAAGTTGGAAAGGTTGAACTAGAAAACATATATTAATAGGATTAAAGTTGTACTTGACAGTATTAAGGGTAATTTTTTTTCTTTGCCTGTTACTTTTGTGACACAAATTACAATCTACAGTTTTGAAGAGTGCTAAGATGTTGACCCAACTGTTTTATCCTCTAAACTGTGTGCACTTAAGCACTCTGATTGTGTTGTAATTAACATCAACAAAGATCATGTAATGGTCATTTAACTCCATTCAGATCACAGTGTAAATCAGAATGATGGAATATGGCCCAGTATACCTACTTGGGTTCTTAATTCATTTGAGGTGAAATTAATTCCTGTGTGGAGAATCAGCATTAAGGCCTACATCTCAAAATAGGGTTTAGTGATACTTATGTGGTTTAAAGCTTCGTATGAATCCTCTGCTCATGGGTGAACTTCATCTCTCAAATTTTCTAGTCAGTGAAATTGGTGTAACTCCCGTTAAAGTCAGTGGGGTTACAGAGGATGTAACCAAGAGAAAAATTTTGCTCTAAGAGCATTCTTATATGGGTTCAAAAGTTCATAGTAATTGAAGAGGGAAAGGACCTATCGCCAGGTAATTGAATTCATCCTCCTCAAAGGCCAAGATAAAGGCTCAGTACTTACTCTCTACAATGATTTGAGCTAACAACAAAATACAGCCTAAACTTCCAATTTCTTAACCTGCAATAGTGTAGGTATCAAATATAACATTATTACATTTATGTTAGAAATTCAGTGTTTTTAAAATATCTGTAAATGTTCCATGATGTTTTGTACACACTAACTTGTTCTGATTTTGTAAACAGGTAACCATACTTGTGAGCTGAATTGTGCATAGTACTGAATACGCAGAGTATTCAGGTAGACATAATATTTATTTTTATAGTTCATTGATCATTTCACTATTTTGTCACATACACTGTTTTCAGTCATAACAATTATACACTTGAACAACAATAGATGCTCCAAGGGAGCTGTTTCTGTCTCTGGAGGTGAGGGGACTTGCTAAATGTGAGTTTGTGATTTGGTAGAGTAAAACAGCTTTTTCAGAGATGTTATAGGCTATTCATGTAAATCCTTCTTATTGCAGGGATTATTGACTTGTTAGACCATAACGGCTCCTTAGGAGCCATTACACTCTTAGATTCAGCTAGGGATGGTGATGATCTACAGTCAGTTTGTCTGTTGATTCTTTTAATATTTTGGACTGGATTATGTCCCATGCAAAAGCAGCGGGGTTTTGCCCAACGAAGTAAGATGCACCTGAGAGAGTAAATCCCTCCTTCCTTTGCTGCTTGCAGCTGACTGCCTCACAGACATACCTTCAGATACTCCTATGCACTTGCGTGGATAATTCATTTTCAACACAATGGCTACTGTGCACCTGGGATTTTCTTCAAGATGAGCTACCCATAGCCCATCCACTCTCCATGAACAACATGCCATTCTTTTCTACTTGGATACTGTGGGAAAAGCTGGGCTGCAGCATGAATGGGCCAGTTCACTTTGCATGTGTAAAGTTGTCCCCCGCTAAAGAGGCCTCTCAAAAAGTCTCCTGGTACCGTGGAGGGACATAAATTGTGATTTATTTGTATTGATGAGCCTGGATCCCATTTTGATAGGCATTGTACACATACAGAACAAAACAGCTTACAGTCTAATGGTTCTTCAATGGTTCAGAGGGTTCTGCTGGGCCTCTGTAACGCTGTACATTTCATCCACTGGACAAACAGGATCAAAATCTTACCAGCTGTTTCTTGGTTTCTGAACTCCCTGCCCAGTTCTCAAAAACTTCGCATATTCTGACTGTTGTGCCCAGTTTATGCACTTTGCATGGCACCTGGGCCATTGCAGAACTTGTCTCGCGCTATCCACAGTTACTGTAAATGAGAAGTAATTCATTTTTAAACATGCTCCTTTTTGTTAGGGCTTTTCCACATAGCAAAACCAATTAATCAATTAGCAAAAGTCACCTTGTGGACAAATCAGCAGTAGAATATTGATGTTAAAGGCAGATTGTTAAGTGTATGTGACTGAAAATCATTTGAAATACATCTTTTATTTAACCTTTCCAGGAGAGAGGAGACTGTGCTCGGAAACTGGCCAAATAAACTGTTCGTATATATTTGTTGCAGAGCCATAAAAATATAGGGAAAAAATTGAAACTCTGATTTCAATTAGCTACACTGCACTTACAATTGGACTTCAGTTTTATCACGAGGCTACTTGTGTGAATAACAGCTTGCCAGTGGGAGCAAGAGGTTCACAAGCCTTAGTGCTGCAATGGGAGCCTTTGAAAAGTGATCTCTAAAATGCAACTATGAATTTGATGAATTATTCATGTTAGGAACTGAAGCTTTGAGCCACTTGTACTCTATAACTTTCTGCAGCATGTTGCATAAACCATGTATAACAAACCAAATCTATGCAAGGATACAATGTTAGAGGCAACCTCTCTTGCTTTTATGTATGCATGCATTATTATTCTGTGGTACAAATAGCAAGTGCTCCACTCCTTTTTATAGTTGTATTCGGAAACAGCTGTTATGTATGGTTATTTGAAAATTATGTGCAATACTCTGGGTGAATGACTTTTTTTCAGGATTTGTATTTAATAAAATCAGTTGACTATGTCAGTCATAGTCAAATCCTAAATATGCTTCTGACTGAAATATAAGTAATTTACATGGTAAAAGCAACATAGAATAAGTGAAATGGCCCATTTAATGGGCTTATGGGTTTCATTATTCCAGGACCTGGAAGTGCTGCTATAAAACCCAACTTGGAAGATTTATGAATGACTGGGGTCTGTAGATTCATCCTGTATGATGTTGAGTAACTTCCAGGAGGTGCTGAGCACCCTCAATGCTAACTAAAGGCAATGGGTTCTTACAGTGCAGATTAGGGTGCTGAGGGTAAAATTCAACTGTGCATAATGCCAGTACATGACCTATGCACCACTTACGTTAGTTCCTAACCTTTTTGGCACAAGGGCCACAGAAATTATTTTTACAACCCTGAAGAGCCACCAGTCTCTATCAGCAGCTGCCCCTCCCCACAGCTGCAGCCTTTCAGATGGAATTCAGTGAGTAGGCTGCCTCCTCAATGATCTCCCGTCTCCCTGGCTGCAGCAGGGAAACCATATATGTCCTATAGCCCTGTGTGCTCCAACTAGTCCCTAAGCAGTAGCTCCCTTCTACAGCCAAGGGGGACGGAAGATCTGTGCTCCCTTCCCTCTGGCTCCAGCAGAGGCTCCAGTGTCCATGGACATAGGTGGAACACTTTGTGCACCTTGCTAGCACAGGGGGAGAGGAGCACTGATCTCTCATCCCCTTGAAGCCAGGAGCCTTCATCAGCAGGGGTGGTCTTAGGGTTTCCAGGACCCCGGGTAAAAGTCAAGGATGGTGCCTCTATGCCACATGGGGTGCCTCTTCCTTGAATTTTGCCTCCATCCCCCGGCCAGGGCCCATGGTTCTGTGCTGCAGCTCCCCACTGCCCCTGGTCCCGCATCACTCCCGCCAGGGTCCGCGACCTCCTGCCGGCCCCCCCCCAGTGTCCCCTGCCAGGGCTTGTGACCCCATGCTGCTGCCCTCCAACGTCCCACGAGCTTCCCCAGCAGACGCTCTTAGTGGGTGGGCCGCCAGGGACGTCACAGGGCCCCTGCACCTGTGGGGCCCAAGGCAGCTGCCCTCCTGCTAAGACTGCATATGTTCACCAGTCTTATAGCCCTGAGGAAATGCACTCCAACTGGGTCCTTAGGCAGCAGCTCCCTTCTCTAGCCAGCAGGAGAGGAGTCATGGGCCACTTTAAAAGGCCCCGCGGGCCCCTTTTGGCCCCTGGGCCACAGATGGGAACCACTGACCTATGTCCTTCAATCTTCAATGTGTATTGTGGGTACTCAGTACCTCCTGGAATGCACTCAGCATCTTGATTCCCCCTCAGTGCCTACTCTGAGGGTATTCCTGGTGCTTAATGTTTTGCATAGGTGTGAATATTGTCCTAGCCATTTTTCTCCCCATCTCCATTGGAGCACTACATTTTCTTAATGAAATTCTGCGGCTCGAGCTCCTTTTAGGAACCAAACCAGATGATATATTGGCCAGATTCATTTCAAGTATAGGAAGATGCCACTCCCATTGGCTCCAATGAGAGTGACTCCCTCTTTGCCCAGGATTAAATTTGGTAGATGGCATCCACTTTGTAATCCTTCCATTGTGTACCTGGAGCTTTTTCCAAACAGCTTTACAATTTTTCCTTGCGATATTTAATACTCTCCATTATCTTAGCTGGCCTTTCATTTCCAGTCATTTCACTCTGTTCCCCTTTACTGGCTTTAAGATTAAGCTATCTATGCTTGCCAGTTGCTCTTCTGTTGTTTGGTATATACTAGCATGGTACTAGAGACTTCCATTTTATCTCTCTCTCTCTTTTGGAATTGGTTCCTGCTTGGTATTTGAAGCGCTTCCCCAGAAAAAGTAATTGGTGAAGACTAAACTGAAACACACTACCTTTTCAGCATTGTTTTTGAAAATGTGATGTTACAGGTTCTCAAGGTGTAGTTTCACCATATTTTCTTTTTATGTACAGCATCTTGAAAGAGTTCTTTTGTGAGAAGCTCTGTATAAGAAAAAACAGTATATTAGAAATGCTCTGTGTTCTGAACATTTTAGGAGAATTCACTGGATCAGCAGCAGTCTCTGCAAACTCTGAGCAAATGCAGCACCAGATGCATGTGTTTCTTAGTTGGGGTAGGATAGATTTTTGGAACAGTAAAATATAATAATAAGCAAATACAGGATTTCCTATCGTGACCAATTGCTGTGTGTGTGTAGGGTGTGAATCCTGCTGTGTTTACTCAAATGAGCTGCCCTCCATCCAGCAAATGGCCCTATTTGCTTCACTTGGATTGTTCATTTGAATAAGTGTTGCTTGCATGAGTTAAGGTTAAAGGAATGACCTCCTAGTCCACTGAGTCAGAGTTAAGTGTGATGTTGTTTTGAGCTTGTGATTGCTAAAATAGCAGATTACTTGTAACACATTTGAAAATTTCAAAATGTTCCTTTTTCATCCCAGTGAACTTTACTGCAAAAGTAGAGCTGATACTGCAAGAATGATATTAGGAAATATTGGTTGTTCTTTCCTTTTGGGGGAATGGATGGTAAGAATTAATCTAGAAATAAACAACACTCTCAAGTTTTGCTTAGACTCCAGGGCTGATCCATTTCTGATGCTGCTTGCGGTAGCTTGTGCAGATCTCCAGAATATATTTGTGAATCTGCTGAGATTATTTGGGCTCCATAGTTAATAACTTGTTGAAATAGATGAAGACAGTTCTCATTTCTCTCTGTTGTTTGGCTCAATTCACAGGTCTAGCCTAGCTGCACTCAACACAATGATTTTTATGCCTTTAATATTAGGGTTGGCTGGGGGCCTGTTCAGGCTCTGGTGAAAATTAGAGCAGCCTCAGGATTTACTTAACCTATGCATAGCTGTAAAAGCTCTAAAGCGATCACCAGATTGCAGCAATGATCTGGTCGTGTTCTCTCTTCCCTGACTATGTTCCTGTTTGGGGGCATGGGAGGAGGGTGCAGTGTAGGGCCAGCTCTGGTGGCTGTCCATCACCCAGAAATATGGCTGCACCACGGGAATGTTCAGTTAGAAACTTTGTTCCAGCAGACAGGCTGGATGGAGTGGAATCAAATTCTGCCCATTATTTTAGACAGGGTGTCAACAGACACAGGGAGATACCGCTATTACTTTATATCTGGTTAACTTTCTGAAGGTGTTCCCCTTCACATCCAAAAGGGCTAGATACAAAAGGATTTTTTAAAAACCAGCAAATGTGTTTGGGCCAAGTCCTGCATTGTTTCTCCTGAAAGTTGCAGCACAGAGCATCTAGACCAGGAGAAATAGGGGCAAGGTTGGCTTTAAGTCACTTTTGTGCTGCCTTTGGGCAGGTCTTCACTGATGGTGACAAATTCACTGTTGTCAGTTCGAACTTCCCGATCAACTTCTCGGGTCTTTGAAAACCCGCTTGGCTGATCAAGAAGTTTGATCCTGGTCAGGGCCTGGAAGAACGACCACCCCAAGCCCTATGGTTCCATGAGCCCCACTGACGCGCTGCCTTCTCCCCACGCTCCACTGCCTTTGGCAGCAAGCCAACCTAGCTGGTCTGCCCCACCCTCAGGGCAGAGCAGTCGGCCCAAGGGCGGTGCAGGAGAGTAAAGCCCAGCCTCCAAGCTGGCTCGGGAGTGTGGAGCCTGGCCTCTGGGCTGGCCTGCCCCACTCCCAGTAACGGCCCTGATCCTGGAACACCACCCCGGCGACTGAGTAACGCTGAGTTCCCTTCAACTCAAGCCGGGCGTTAGGCATTCAAACTGAGATATGTAAGTTATTTTCAAGAAATAAACAGAGTCCTGTGGCACTTTTAGAGACTAACAGATTTATTTATCGCATGAGCTTTCGTGGGAGAAAATCCCACTTCATCATGCGACAAATAAATCTGTTAGTCTTTAAAAGTGCCATAGGACTCTGTTTCTCTGCAATAGACTAACACGGCTACCCCTTTGGAAGTTATTTTAGGTAACTTGAGTATGGCAGTTCAACTGCTGCTGAAAAGGGCAGGCAGAGTAGACCAGCCCTTTATTATGCCTACAGCAGGGAGCTACTTTAACCTATAGCAGTCCTTTTGCAGCTGCATATGGATTGCTCTGCAACCCAGAACTGTGTTGGACTGAGTACTAGGGCCCTTCTCTTTTCTATCAGGAGCATATATTAGAGGAAATGAGGCTGATCCTATGCTGATTTTCTGTGCTGGGGAAATTGCTACAAGCTCTTGTGGCTTTTTTATAATCCTTATATGATACCTGAGTGGTATATAGGGACTGGGGCAACAATCTAGATCTAAATAGTGCAGCACAGGATGCAGCCACCAGAAAAAAGAACCAGTTTCCCAAGTTACCATGAGTTAACTCATTTCAACCCCTGGTAGCAAGTAGGTTGACCTATAGTGAGAAAAATTTGGACGGGGGTGGAGGTAATGGGTGCTATATAGGAAAAAACCCCAAATATTGAGACTGTCCTTGTAAAATCAAGACATCTGGTAATCCTCTTTACAACTCTACGATACACACCTGGTGCTGGATTTCAAACTGTGTTGAATAAAGTGCCTACTCAACGGTATTAAGCTTGAAAATATTGCAACATTTGAAAAAGTAAAATGTGGGGAGTTTCAGACAGTACTTCTCCAGTGCCCTGCAACTTCTTGTGATCTTTGGATGTGTGCAAAAGGGAGTATAGGATGTGACTCTGCTTGCATTTTACATTCACTTTGCACAGCTCTAAATGACCATGCAAGAGGCAAGACAATGGAGAATCAGGCTTGTCGTCTTTAAGTGGGAAAGACAAACAGGTCAGTGGTCTCAGAAAAATCTGTCATCTGTACAAAGCATTAGAGAAACAAAAAGTCTCTGGTGGGGAAAATAGAGGTGATAAGTTAATTAGCAGGGCTCTAGACGGAGGTCAAGGTATAAAGGCTAGAAGATGAAGTGAGTTAGGAAAGCAAGATGGCTATCCTATTTCCCTTCCAACAGTCCAGATTACTATGCTTTCCCACTGTCCTTCTGTGTATTTCCTATGATGCAAACCACAGAAAAATAACTGGGTTCCTCACTTGATTTTCCACGATGTCCCGAATTCATTTGCAGAAAAAAATGTCTTTTTCTGTGTTACCATAGACGCAGATTGTGCTGTGTTGTTAGATTCATTCACCATCTCCTTACACGTTATTGCTCTTTTCCCTTAACTTCTTGTAACTTTCCCTCTACTTAGATCACTCTTTTATATTTTATTGTGTTTTATACACATTTTTCTTTCTTAATAATGTAGGTCTTTCACTCTATATTTGGTGGTTCTGTACTGCTTCCTGTTACTCTCGGAGTCCTAAGATTCACCACAACCTGTCTTTGAAATACTCCTCTCTTTTCACAGTTGAAACTTACAGTAATTAATTTTGTGTTGTATAATATTCCTGAATAATGCCTTCAGGTCCAAACATCATATCTGTCTCTTCTATTTTCAGGTTGTATGAAAGATTCCTCTTGCATTCCATTTACAGCCCACACATTGATACAGTACAATGCACTTTTTTATTTTATTTTATTTTATTTCTCCCAGGGGCTCTTTCCTTGATTTTTCTCATCTGTTTATAGCAAACACAGACAATAGCAGTGACTCAGAATACCCTGAATACTAGTGTGTAGGCATAAGATAGTTGTTCAATAGTAATCATTAATCACCACTACTGGATTTCTTCTATGACTGTGTGAGAAAAGATAGTTCAATGATTTAATTGCATTGGGACTGGAGGCTGGTGGCATGGCCATTGTCTTTCCCTTTTTTTAAAAAAAAATACAGTCTAGTAACATGACTTAATTAGACAGTTCCTTCTTAACATGCATGTGGATATCTGATTCCTAAAGTATTACCTGCCTCTGAAATTTCTTATTGCTTGGATGTGATGGAGTGTACAATAGGGATTCACACCATTGTGTAATTAGCACTTCTGCCTGTCTCAGTGGGAGTTTTATTGAGTCCACAGAGAGTAGGATTGGACCTTTACTCATAGAGTGTGATAGGATATCGGACATTCAACTGGGGTGAAATGCTGGCTCCAGTAAACTCAATAAATAAAATCCCACTGACTTCTGTAGAGCTGGGATTTCACCCCTCCCTGGACATTGAGTACTGTTTTATGGCTCCAAGACAGTCTTTTTGTTCTCTACAAGTAGCGGCTTGTTGTTATACTGTTCAAACAATATGGGCAATTATACCATGCTCACCCTAACAGTCTCTAAGCACCTCTTATTTATTTCTTCCCAAATATTTATCTTCTGGCTTGTTATGTTTAATTTACTTGGTTGAAATACTGTAAACATAGTGATCATGTAGCACGATGGGTTAGGTGATATCAGATCTATACAAATCACAAATAGATATGGTTGCCGACGGGTGCTGATTAGCCACTTTGCCTACTGTATTGGGTGAGAAAGAAAGGAAGAAAAAAGACTACACATAAACAAGTCACTACCCTTGGGGTTTATGGACTGTGCTTTGACAGGTCAAGTTGTTGAACAGAGTCTCAGCATTGCAGAAAATAATGATGGGGAATGTGGATTGTAGCATATAGGCAACATATTTCTGGTCTGGGAAAAGCAAACGTCTTTCGCTTGTCTGCCTTTCCAGTCTCTCAGATTTTTTTAGTGCATGTCTGCCAACACCTAATAGCCAGTTGTTAGATGACAGTAATTGGGTTTTAATTATCACACGTTCCATTCCTGCCCTCCCCCCCCTTCACCCACAATCTCTGGAGCTGTCCAATTATTGTGTTATAATCTATTCTCCCTCCAAGAGTGTGGGAAACCTGCTCTTCCCCTAAGGAAATGAACCCAATGCCTGCCTTTCTAGTTGTCTTTTACTCAGTGTTAGGTAGCACCATTATTTAGTGAGGGCTAGGTGTGTAGAAGGAGGCCCCAGTTCCTGTACTGAGCAGTCTGCAGCCCTACCTCCTTACCTTTTCTTCAGCATCTCCAGGAAGTTGAACTCAAATATTGTATTTCTTTACACTTAGTGCAGCTAGCGTGATATGCACATGCCCTCGTAAATTGAGAACCCCCTGCATTTTGAAATCCCTGAGCCTGATTCTCCTTGCATACTAGTTTTCTACTGCTTCATTTTTCACGAAAGATCCTCATGATTTATCCCAGTGTTAAAGAAGAATCAGGACCCCATCTGTACTTTTCTGCTGAGAATATGGTCTCCATGTCAACTTTCTGTAATAGCTTAGTAACATGAAAATAAACAGACACACACAAAAACCTTACTGTCTGCTTTTTAAAGTTGTTGCATTTTGCAGCAGGAGGGTAACTGTCTTCTTAGGACTTCTGATTCTACTACTTTATTAGCAATGTGCAAAATGCAATGGTAAAGTATACTTAGTAATATGATGAGCAGCATCTCCCCCTCTGCTGGTTGAGCTGCTTACTGACTTAATTGAGGCTGTCTTCTTTCTCTCCTAACCACTTCCAAATCTCCTGATGTTGACCCTCTTGAGGTATATCAAAGAGCCAATTTTTGGCCATTCACACTGAAAATAAAAAATGACTTTGTGCTTGTCATCTAAATGAATATTATGTTGCAAATGATCCAAATATCAAGTGTGAACTATGAAGTTACAGGGTTTGTTGGGTTTTTTTAAAAGTTCATTGACTTCATTCCCATTTGAAAGGAATGATTAATAAGCATGTCATTAATAGTGGGGACAGCCTCATCTCACCCTGCCGTATGAAAGTCCATGCAAAGTCTCAATCGCCAGATTCTGATTTAACTTATACCACTACAAACATGGAGTAAGTCCATTGACAGAATCTGGCTCTTTATCTGAAGGGTTGGACAGTTTAAATGGTGCACCTTTTACAGCCACCACCTTGGCCAGTGCACGGAGGGTTAAACCAAGGACTTCTAATTCAGGAGCTGTTACTTGCTCATAGCTGGGATTGCAACAGCAGAGCCTCTGTTGATCAGGAACTGAGGGGGGAGGTGTTACATATGTTCACCAGTGGATTACTTAAAGCCAACTCAAACAGAAATACGTATGAGTTGTGAGCTAGAGATCTCAACCTTACCTGTGATCATCATCCTTAATACATCACATTGTCTGACAGCACACTGCGTCCAGAGAAATATCAAAAATCTATTCTTTCTCGTCTCTGTCCTCTCCACCTTCTGTAACAGCCTAATATTTTCCTTTTTTTGTCCTAACCATATGGATGCTTCCCAGCTGCCCACATAATGTGTTACCCTCCTGTTTCGATTCCCTGGCATTATAGCCTGTTGCATGGTCCACCTGTTATGGATGCTTGCTATTATCTTCTTGCTTCCCTCTCTAACTGATTATTATTTACTACCTTCCAGCATGCATAAATTTTCCCCTCCTCCAGACCTTTGTTTAAAAATGTTTGTCCAGATGAAGGAAGGAATGTTCCTCTTAACAATGGCTCTGGTGGATGGCTTTCACTCCCATAGTTTTAGAGAAGAATATGGAGTACAAGTACTGCAGTTCTGGGTGCATTTGAAATGCACAGGCAGAAAAGCCAGAAATAAATATACCTATTTAAAAGTGAAAATTGGAACAAATATATAGTGCAGTCCTTCTGCTGTCACTTACACTAATGTGATTTCCAGAGAATTTCACGAGTGTAAAAGGTGTGTATGTAAGATCAGAAGCAGGCTCCATGAACTGTGTGTGTTCGTTTATAGCCTGCGATAAATAAATTTCAAAGGGGTAGCCGTGTTAGTCTATTGTAGAAAAACAACAGAGTACTGTGACACTTTTAAAGACTAACAGATTTATTTATCGCATGAGCTTCCGTGGGAGAAAATTTTCAGTGTTTGTCTGACTTTTGCTACTCATGTTTGCAACCTGGATGCCTCCATGACATTATGTCACAGATGAGTTCAGTAGATACTTGAATAGAATCTCTCTTGTCACAAAAGAAACTAGTCTCAGCTTTCTTATGAAACCCTCTTGACTTAGGAAGTCAGCCCTTTGGTCTGAATTTATTCATCTTCAGGTTCTTCTCTTAAGAGGGTTTTGGAGAAAGCTGTTGCTTGCCGGACACTTTTCGAGAGAGGGCAGAGTAATATCCTTCTGTTTTATTTCACAGAAAGATGATTCCTACTATATGTGGTCAAGGTCAGTGCAGGTCTTATTTTTACGTTGTGTTGTCCCAGATATGTCGAAATTGGTCTACTTGTACTTTATTATCTCACTTGAATCTAAATAAAATAAAATAACTATATCTAAATAATAAAAATGTAATTGTTCAAGGGATTTTGTTAGATCAGCACCGCACCTTATTCCTATGCAAAGTATCATGTAGCATTAGCAGCAACAAAGAGGCTGAAGTGTAAATATACCAAAGTATCTTCTTTTTATAATTCACTCTAAATACTGTTAACATGGGAGGAAAATGAAAGGAGAAAGAGAAACCATTGATTATTACACATGACGTGACAGCTAAAGTGACTTCTTTGGAGGAGGAATTTTTCCCTTCAATGCACACTGCAGCAAAGGAGCAATTTACTGTTCGCTGCTTAGAATTAATAAACTGAGATATTGATCTGGGATTCAGGGCCCCTCCATAAATTGGGGACAGGGTGAAGGGATGGATTAGAAACCGTGTTCCTTACTGACTGAGGCATTAAAGTTCTTCCCATCCACAAAGTGCATGTATATTTTCTCTGGAATTTGCACCACTTATCCTATCTCAGCGCTTAAGGTAATGAATCCTTTTCTGAATTTGAGCGTTCTATGTTTAAGTGACAGTGTAATACACTGAGGCTGAGCCTGATAATGATCCCACCTAACCAACCCTTTAAAAACAGGAATTACTGTAATGAACGTGAACAAAGAATATCAGAGTGAGTTCAGCGTGTGCCGAGTAAAATTTAACGTGAGCTTCATATAGATAATAGCTCTAATGAGGTGTTTTTTCATTGCATTCTTCCAGTCCATTATGTGTTCTTTAGCTCACTCTCTGTTTCTTCACTGCTAGTCTCTGGCTTATCAGGCTTTATGCTGTCAGCCAAGTAAATAAAGAAATTCTTGAAACATTTGAGCAGGTACTGAAAGGTTCTCATTGAGGAAGATGGTCTTATGAGCAAGGAACTGGACTGGGAATCCAGAGATCTGAGCTCAGTTTTGCTATTGACTTACTGTGTGACCCTGGACAAGAAACATATGCCATCATGAGCCAAAAGGGTGTGGCGGTTTGGTTTGGCTTTTTTAGAGGTAGTTGGGAGTATTTCAGTGAACTCTTTTGTTGTGTTCTGTTTTTTTTGGGAAAATGTCAAATAGTCAAACATCTAAAAACAGTCACAAAACCAAGTCCATTTCAATGAACCTTCCAACTGAAAAAATGTTGGGGGGAGGAGTCTTGAAATTGTGAAAATTACATGTTTTGACATTTATGAACCAGGAAGCTTTTGTGGTTTTGAGTCAAAAACAACTTTCTGCTTTGGAATAAATACATTTAGTCTGAAAATGTTTTTTTTTTAAAAGAAAGAAGTTCAAAATCTAAACAGAACGTTTTGGAATTACAATGAAATATTTTGATTGACCACAACAAAAAAAATTTTTTTGGGGTGTTAATGAAAATTTTCTAGATTGATATTTTATCCCGATTTCAGATAAGAATTTTTTTTGACATCTTGAAAATTTTTGCAGAAAGGCAAAACAATTTCTGGCCCATCTCTAGCATTTTTGAATTGCATTCTCTTGGCCAAATTACTCTGCATTTTAACAGGACCTACTGTTTGATTTGCCATATTCCTGACAACAAATTTCACAGAGGCACAGGGGGAACTGCTGAACAATGCATCATATTGCCAACTCAACCCTTTGCACAACATTTAACAACCAAACCCAACTTGCATCTGTCTAAAGTTCTTAAGGCATTTGCTGATTTAAAATTCTACCGTAGGTAAACAGCCTAAAGACTGTTTAAAGAACCAGTTTTTGTTAGACTGTTTGTTAGGCTTTAAAGTGCCACAAGACTCCTTGTTTGTTTTGCTGAACTAGACTAATATAGCTACCCTCTGAGTCTTTTGTTTTCCTCTGTCATTGTAAATAAAGTTTAGTACTTATACGGTATTATACCAATTCCAGTCATATGATGCCAATAATCCACTGTTGTGTTTTTCATCCCAAAATTTATACCTTATAACCAAATGGTTCCCCATTTTCTTCAGTGGTTCTTGTAAAAAAAAAAAATACCATCCCTTTCCAAGTAAGGGGTCAGCAAAGTCTTTTCAGGCTTATGCAAACACAAGGGATTGTGATCCCTAATGGAAAGAGGACTGGCAGATTTCTTTGAAAGCTTCTCTTCACTTTCCACAATACATCATTCTCATGTTCCATTTTGTTTCTTAGAGAAACACAAGTTACAAAACAAAAGAGGAGTCTTGTGGCACTTTAAAGACTAACACATTTATTTTTCTCATGAACTTTTGTAGGCAAAGTCCCACTTTGTCAGATGCCACGAAGGCTCATGAAAAAAATAAATTTGTTGGTCTTTAAAGTGCCACAAGACTCCTCTTTTGTTTGGCTGAACTAGACTAACATGGCTACCTCTTTGGAAAAAGTTATAAAGGAAAGACACAGATCATAAATCATTTATATTGATCATCTGCAAATCTTATAAATAAAGCTGAAAATTGTGGGCTTAGTATCTCATGCCAGCAGATGGTTCTGGATGGACCTAATTGTTTTCATGGAAAAAAGCAGAAGTTGCACTTTTTGTGATTCAGGAACAATATAATTTTTCCTTCAATGTAGCTATAAATCATCTTTTATTCCTCCTATCTTAATATCTTAGAAGGTGACTTGGCCAAGGAACAGCAGCTCCTTAATTATCTCCATGGAGATAGTAGCCTGAGGACATTGTTCCTGAGCTCCTAGGCTTGCACCTATAGGTCCATATATTTTTTTCCCCAAGAGGAAAACAATCGTCCGAGGTGCTGAGCACTTCTTACAGTGTGCGTGGAGACTAAATAATTCACAGATGGTGCTCATTACCTTGCAGATCAGGCTTCGATTGAAGAATCAGTGAAATGTGAAAATATAGGATTAGTCCAGCACTGCTTTGACTAGCTTGCTGCTCCGTCCAAAGCAACAAAATATTTTCATAACACAATAATAGCAAAAATTAAGATGTATTGATCATATGGATGCTTCATTTTGTTTCTGGACGAACCTATGTGTAATTTTTCAGCTGCAAAAATTAATGAAATTTTAACTTCCAGAGCTAATTGGAAAGCTTGGAAGGTGTAAGTTTGGGGTTTTTTTTAATTGAGCACTTTAAAAACTGTTAATTTTTAGAAAAATGAAAACCAGAAGAGGTGCTGCAGATATTGAAAATTGCTGAAAATGCTTAAATAATTGATTGAGTGATTTATTTTTTTTAAGTGCCTATTTTTGTCTAACTAATATATGTTCCATCTGATAATGCAGAGGCCTGCAGACAGGGACATTTCCACTCCTGTAGTTGGAGACATGTTGTTCCTATTACAGGTCTCCGTAGTTCATGGAATAAGACGATTAGAGTAATCAGTTCCAGACTGAAACTTAGCTGAAAAGCTGGGCTGGATCAGGGTTATTTTTATTATATTTTGGTAATTATTTAAAATGTTACTGTTGGTTTCTGTTTATATTACCCTAGTTTCCCCAGCCCAGTTATGGTTGGGACTTGACTGGTAGTGGGTGCTGTTCAAATACCTAAATAGACAGAATGTCCCTCCCAGATAGTTTACAGTCTAAGGCCCTGATCCAGCAAGGCAGTCAATCATATACTTTATCCTTCTGAAGTCAAAGGGGTACTCCCATGCTGAGAGTCCAGCTGTGCTGGATTGGGCCCCAATCACCTTTGAAAATTTAGCCCAAAATATAACCTAAATAACAGGGCAAATTTTACCCAATTTACACTTCGTGCAAACCCCATAGGCCCATCATTGCTCTGATGAATGCTTCTCCTACATGCTTCTGTGGCTTAGTAGAACAGATCACTTTTCAGATCTGAAACCACCCCCTTTTCACATGTGCTTAATTTGCTTTAAAAAACAATGGGCCTGATTCTCCTCTCACTTTGTGCCAGCTTTACTTTGAGGAAGCTCCCAGAGACTTCCATGGCAATTACTTATGTTTTTCATAGAGGAAAAACAGACCCAGCATATAAAAAGCAAATTTGTTTTTCTAGCCTAAGTTAGGACAGGTTCTCTCTAAGGGTATGTTTACACTAGCAATTTAGGTTGACTTAAGAACACTTAAATCAATTTAAATTACTCCATGTCCAGATTGGACCTTCATTAAGTCGACTTAAGAAATTCCTTAAGTCGACTTAATAACTACCCTCATTAGGTCAACTTAAGCCTTAAGTCGACTTAAGGCCAGTTAAGTCGACTTAACGAAGTGGACTTAAGTCGACTTAAAGTGTTGCCACTTTGTTAAGTCGTCTTAATAAGGTGGACTTCAAGTTGCCTTAAAGTCGACCTTATTAAGTCGACTTAACAAAGTTGACTTAACTTTTTCTAGCATAGACATACCCTATATGATTGTTTCTGAAGGACCAGTGTATTTTTGAAGCAGAGATATATAAGAGACATAGGTTGGTGACAGTGGAGCACACTGAACTAGACATTGCTCTGATATATTTTCCAAGATAATATTTTCCAAAAGGCAGGTGTCGCGGGCCGCTCTCATGCACCAGGCGGTGGGTCTGCTGTGTGCCTTCGTCGGACAGTGGCCCGCGTGTTCAGCCTTGAAAGTAAGATCCCGCGACTATACCTTCTCAGAGGGGACGGGGGTATAGGGACGCTGCCAGGTCCCAGGGCCTCCCTCTCTCTACACCGGGAGTGTACCCTGGTGGTTGGAGCCCGTGGTGCAGCACCCCCTTCACTCCCGGGGTAGTAAGGCCTATTGGCTGGAGTCCTTGTAGGATTTCCCCTGCTCAGGGGTAGTAAGGCCTATTGGCCGGAGTCTTTGTAGCAGTTCCCCTGCTTAGGGGTAGTATGGCCTGTCAGATGGAGTCCTTGTGGGAGTTCCCCTGTTCAGAGGTAAGGCCTATTGGCTGGAGTCCTTGTAGGATTCCCCTGTTCAGGGGTAGTAAGGCCTATTGACCAGAGTCCTTGTAGCCCTTGGTGGTGGAAGGTCAGGTTAGGGACTACTTAAAGAAGTTGGATGTGCACAAGTCTATGGGGCCAGATGAACTGCATCCGAGGGTGCTGAGGTTGTTGGCCGTTGTGATTGCAGAGCTGCTGGCCATTATCCTTGAAAACTCGTGGCGAACGGGGGAGGTCCCAGGGGATTGGAAAAAGGCAAATATAGTACCTATCTTCAAGAAAGGGAAAAAAGAGGATCCAAGGAACTACAGACCAGTCAGCCTCACCTCAATCCATGGAAATATGGAGCAGGTCCTCAAAGAATCCATCCTGAAACACTTGGAGGAAAATAGAGTTATCATGAATAGTCAGCATGGATTCACCAAGGGCAATTCATGCCTGACCAACCTGATTTCCTTCTATGATGAGATGACTGGATTTGTGGATGCAGGAAGAGCCATCAATGTGATATACCTCGACTTTAGCAAGGCTTTTGATATGGTTTCCCACAGCATTCTCATCGGCAAGTTAAGGAAATATGGGTTGCACGAATGGACTGTAAGGTGGATAGAAAACTGGCTAAATCATTGGGCTCAGCGGGTAGGAATCAATCGCACGATGTCTAGTTGGCAACCAGTAAATGAGTGGAGTGCCCCAGGGGTCAGTCCTGGGGTCAGTTCTGTTTTACATCTTCATTAATGATCTGGATGATGCGATAGATTGCATGCTTAGTAAGTTCGCAGATGACACCAAGCTGTGGGGAATGGTAGACACACTGGAGGGCAGGGACAGGATTCAGGGAGACCTAGACAAATTGGAGTATTGGGCCAAAAGAAATCTCATAAAGTTCAACAAGGACAAGTGCAAAGTCTTGCACTTAGGACGGAAAAATCCCATGCACTGCTACAGGCTGGGGACCGATTGGCTAAGTAGCAGAACTGTAGAAAAGGACCTGCAGGTTATGGTGGATGGGAAGCTGGATATGAGTCAACAGCATGCTCTTGTTGCCAAAAAGGCCAATGGCATATTGGGCTGCATCAGGAGGAGCATTGCCAGCATATCAAGGGATGTGATTATTCCCCTCTATTTGGCACTGATGAGGCTGCATCTGGAATTTTGTGTCCAGTTTTGGGCTCCCCACTACAGAAAGGATGTGGACAAATTAGAAAGAGTCCAGTGGAAGGCAACGAAAACGATTAGGGGGCTGGGGCACATGACGTATGGGGAAAGACTGAAGGAAGTAGGCTTATTTAGTCTGCAGAAGAGAAGACTGAGGGGAGATTTGATAGCAACCTTCAACTACTTGAAGGGGTGCTCCAAAGAGGAAGGAGCTAGGCTGTTCCCAATAGTAGCAGAGGCCAGAACAAGGAGCAATGGTTTCAAGTTGCAGGTGGGGTGGTCAAGGTGTGACATTAAGAAAAACTTTCTCAGTAGGAGAGTGGTGAAGCATTGGAATGGGTTACTTAGAGAGGTGGTGGAATCTCCGTCTTTGGAGATATTTAAGGTCTGGTTAGACAATATCCTGACTGGGAAGATTTAGTGGGAATGGTCCTGCTTTTTAGCAGGGGGTTGGACTAGATGGCCTCCTGAGGTCCCTATGATTCCCTATGATTCCAGCCCTATGATTCTATGATTATACTGAGACATTATGGTTAAATTTAGCCTTAAGTACTCACGGTTTACTCTGGAGCATCAAAACAGGTTTTAAAAAATAGTTTATCATAAAGCACCCACATAGTTAATTACTAAATAATGAAGGAGAAATTCCATAGGTAGACATTTAGACACAGACAGAATATTGTATATATAGAGATATAGATATGGACTGTCCTAGAATCATTTGTCATTTTATACTTTTGGAATGTAGGAAAGCTTTTTATGGTATGTTTTAATTCTTGCAAATTGCTTGCCAATTTAATACCAGCAGCATCTAAACAGTAAGTAATTGCTTATGATAATGAGTGCAAACTAATTTACTGGAATATGTTAATATCCACAATGCATTTTTAAACTGCAGGCTGTTCTAAAAATACTGCACTCTTGTTTAACTGCAACTTTTAGCTTGCATTGTTATTACAAATACTAGCAAAATCATCAAATATATAGCTTCTTACTGAATGGTCATCTTACTGGGACTCCAACCTACCCAGACAAGGCATCTGTACTGTCCTCTGAGAATGAAAGAAGATTTGAGCAAAAATAAAAACAAAACACTCCAGGTTTAAACAGTTTATCTTAATTACTGATTGGGAACAGTAAAATAAAATGAACATTTATACTAAGACAGATACTACTTTCCCATATGTGTTATAAAACATAAAGTTGAATGGTAAAAAAATGTTGAACTTTAAAATGTTGAGTGGTATGCAACCATTGATCATCTTAATCTTCAAGTCTTTTTGATGGATTTAATTACTTTTGCAAGATGCCCGATTGACATCACTAGGACAGAAATCCTACAAGGGTCCCCAGCAGAGATAATGGTAATACAAGCTTCCCCACACTGCCCCTCAGTATGATCTCCACGGACATTCCTTGCACTTTGCCTGGAGTTGCTGGCATTAATGCCAATCAGATGTGGTTTTTGCAACCTAGACACTTGTTCACTATGAACTGATTCATAGATTCATGGATTTAAGGTCAGAAGGGACCAGTATGATCATCTAGTTTGACTTCCTGCACCATGCAGGCCACAGAACCTCCTGCCCATTCCTGCAATAGACACCTAATGTATGATTGAGTCATTGAAGTCCTTAAATCATGGTTTAAAAACTTGAAGGTACAGAGGAACCAGAGGAACCACCAGCAAGTGACCCGTGCCCCATGCTACAGGGGAAAGTGAAAAACCCCAGGCCCTCTGCCAGTCTGCCTTGAGGAAAAATCCTCTTCCAACCCCAAATATGGCTACCAGCTAATTCCAAAACCTTCTTAGACAATTTGTTCCAGTGCTTAATTATGCTGTGAGTTAGTAAGTTTTCTTAATATCCAACCTAAACCTCCCTTGTGCAATTTAAACCCATTGCTTCTTCTCATATTCTCAGAGGTTAACAAGAACAATTTTTTCACTCTCCTCCTTATAACGAAATATTATGTATCTGAAAATTATCATGTCTCCCACCACCTCACCATTCTCTTTTCCAGACTAAACAAACCTAGCTTTTTCAATTTTCCCTTGTAGATCATGGTTTCCAAACCTTTAATAATTTGGGTTGCCCTCCTCTGGACTGTCTCTGATTTGTCCACATCTTTCCTGAAATGTCTCCCAGAAATAGACCCAGTACTCCAGTTGAGGCCCTATGAGCATGGAATAAAATGGAAGAATAACTACTTGTGTCTTTGTTACAACACTCCTGCTAATACATTCCAGAATGATACTCATCTTTTTGTAAGAGTGTTATATGTTGCTTGTGTTCCACTATAATTCCTAAATTCCTATCTGCAATACTCCTTCCTAGGCAGTCATTTTCCATTTTGTGTGTGTGTAATTGATTGTTCCTTCTTAAGTGGAGTACTTTTCATTTGTCCTTTTTGAATTTCATCCTATTTACTTCAAACCATTTCTCCAGTTTGTCTAGATAAGTTTGATTTTAATCCTATCCTGCAAATCACTTGCAACTTTCCCACCTTGGTGTTGTCCCCAAACTTTATAAGTATAATCCTTTTCCCTTTATCTACATCATTATGAAGATACTGAACAGAACCAGGCCCAGGACCAATCCCCATTAGGACCCCACTCATTATGACCTTCCAGCTTGAACCACTGACAGCTGCTCTCTGGGAACTTTTTTGCTACCAGTTCTGCACCCTCCTTACAGTAGCTCTATCTCAGCTATATTTCCCTAGGTTGTTTATCAGAACATTGTGCGAGACAGTATCAAAAGCCTTTTTGAAGTCAAGATATACTCCATCAACTGCTTCTCCCCTATCCACAGAGTTGTTTTGATAGATGAAAAGCCTTCATAATAGACTAGTAAGATTTAAGATTGGTCCAATGAGCAAAATATATTCCTTTTAGGTTCAGGATATACATGATTAACTTGTGGAAACATCTAGGCAATGATGGCTAGAGAGTACATATCAATTTTGGTGTTAACAGAAATATTGTGCTAGTTTTAAACCATTATGGGCTTCAGTGCTCAAACCAAGCTCCGTCATTACCAGAACTATATAAAACAAATAGTTGAAAACATAATGTGCTCATTTGTCACTTCAGATCTCATTCCTCTGAATCTGGCATTAAGCTGTCACTCACAAACAGCAGCAAAAGGACTTTCCAAAGAAGAATGATAGCAATTATCGCAATGACAAACCATGTCACATTTTTGTGCCAGATCCCAATTTGAAATCAATTATGGGGTAGGACATAAGTACAGGTGGAATTGTTGGTCAAGAGGAAAAAAGCAAATTGGCCCGGTCTGCCTGGCCCCTCTTAGTTTTCATTGCATCTAAGAGATTCAGATACCAATTGAATCTGTTTTCACTGTTGACCATTGTTTGTTTTATGTGCAATTTTGGTATCATAAGCAAATTCTGAGATACCAAAATCAATCTTTGGCATAATCACTGGGAAGTCTTTCCAGGTTGAGTATCATTTATAGCTCCTTGCTCTTTCTGGTTACTGAACTTGTTTTTGATCCCACCAGCTACTTTCTGTATTATAGCCTGCCTCTTTAACCAATACATTTCTGTGTGAAATGTATTCACAATAAGGATGAAGAATATTTTTGCTTTGTAGATTTAGGGGCTTTGTTTCCTCAGTTATTACTCTGCAAATCAAATGAATTGTTTGAAAGGCTGCGCATATTTGTGCTTATGTAAGATGGGCAATATAATGCTATCAGCCAGCAATTAAAAACTTCAGATGGTCATCCTGATAACTAATGGAGGTGATAAATTAAAAGTGACATAGCTAAATTATGGTAGCTGGTAATCTCAGAAAGCGATTTGCAGTTCTTGTTGGAAAATGTGCATTTGCAGAAAAGTAATATGAACTGATTGCTCTATTGTTCATTTGATTGATAGCTTAGTACAATCTACTTAATATGTGAGTGTGCTTGTGTTTAAAGAGTGAAATTCACGTCATGGACATAAAGCTAAAGTGATTGGGATTAATCCAGGTGAAGTGTTAGCAGGGGCTAAAACTCACCAACCTGGCCACTGCAGTGTAAGGGCTGGAATTGCAGCCGCACCCTATCCACACAACTTCCTCAAGTAGTTAGAGTCACTGGATCTGCATAATCATGGATTGAGCCTGCACATCATTGCTGCTTTCAGTCACTGAGACCCACTTGGCAGTTGTATAGTTGCTTCACTGGTAAACCTTGTGCTTCCTGTCGTGGAGTTTAAAGTGGAGTTGTGGGTCAAAGTTTTATTTATTTATTTATTATTTTTGTGAGATGCAGACTGTTAGTGTTTTTACATTTTCAGGTGGTAACAAAATCAAGAAATACTTTGCAGATTTCTCTCTTTCTCTTCAGATTGCCCAGACTGAGTTTACTTCGTGTCTGACAAAGTGGGATTTTCTCCCACTAAAGCTTATGTGAGAAATAAATTTTAGTCTTTATAAGTGTCACCAGACTCCTCGTTCACTTGTAATTAGAGATTCAGAAATGTTGTTGTTCATACTGCAAGCCTCCTTCATTTATTAAGCTTATTATGAATAATTATTATTGATAGGCAGGCACAGTACTATATCAGATAGAATATTGAATAGTTCCATTGTTCATCGTACTTGCTACGGAACAATTGAAATCTTTGTGTACGTTGTACAGCGAGCTACTTTTAAAGAAAGATTCATCTTGACCTAACTTTAGATTTTTGAAAACATTGGTTTGAAACTTTTATCTGCAAAACACATTACACATTTATGGCCAGAGCCAGTTTTAGGGGCAGGTGACCCAGGCGACAGCCAGGGGTGCTGGGCTTGAGGAGTGCCAGATTCAGGGTTCTGTTTTTGTTGTTAGAGACAAGAAGGAAAGTCGAATGTTTGAGGTTAAATGTTTCAGGTATTCCATACATGGATTAATTTTTCACTTACCTTCTTGAAGATTCTGAACCATTCTAAAATCTTATAAGCCTTTCAGACTTAGTGAGAACTGCATTTTCCTTAAACCTGCTACAATGTTGTCAGCTCTAGACTGAACTTTAGACAGTAACAATCATCCCAGTGCAAAAGAAATTCAGAAATGAAGTATAAATGATGGAAATCCTGTTACTAAGAAATTAGCCAATTTACCTGACGATAAGGAATGGAAATGTGTGGGAATAGATGGAGAATTGTCCAGTTTCACAGCCGCATAAAGGAGAGTGATGGTAAAGAAAGCTCAGCCTTGCATGATGACAGTAACAGCAGTGAGAAAAATTGCTCACTACAGTTTGATCCTGATTTATGGCTGGTGATCCTAAACTCTGCCGATACACAATTTTGAATGGGCCGGGCAAAATCAAGGAAATAATATTTTCAATAAATGAGCAGAAGCAACAGTTCTCAAAGTCACACTGCGAAAGAGTGCTTGAGAATGGTGAGAAACTCATTCAGCGCTGGCTAGTTAACTCAAAATCAACTGACAAAGTGTTCTGTTTTTGTTGCAAAATATTTGACAGGACTGCCAAATCATGGCTTGTGCTTTCTGGATACAATGACTGACATAACATTGTTGATGCTCTGAAACAACATGAAAAGTCACTCGGCTATTTTCAGCTTAATCCAAATGGATGGAGGTCAAGTCCAGGCTCAAATTAAATAAATGCATAGTTGCAGAAAACTAGCACATTTTTAATGTAGAAACCCAGCATTGGAAGAGCATACTCAAGTATCTTATCTCAATTACTCTCTTCCTTGCAAGCATTATTTGGCTTTCTGGGACTCATTGGATAAGTTATTTCCTGAACTTAGCAGTATTTCCTTAGTTTGGTGGAGCTACTTGGGAAATACAGCGATTATCTTGCGTGATCATCTACACCAAATTATTTGTAAAGCAGCTATGGACCATCACTGCAGCAAAACAATTAAAAATGACTTGATTGACCCTTATGGCATGGAAGGTGTTTGATAACATATTGATGTGGCTCAGCAAAGCGAAGTACTATGTCGTAATAAAGGACTGCAATCCCAGCATTAGTTACCGTGAAAAGATGTCATTTACAGTGCAATTTGTTGATGACGAGTATCCAAGTAAAGGAACATTTTATCTGTTTCCAGTCTGTGGATGACTCTGTTAGGAAAAACCTAACAGGTTTAGGATTGTTTTTAATGAGAATAAAATAAAGCTTCAGGACTGCCATGACCAAGCCTGCAACAACACTGTGAAAATGAATACAAGAAACAGTTGCGTCCAGGCAAGGATCCTTGTGCTGAATCCAAGAGCTTTCTTCATGCCTTGTGCCTGTCATTCTCTCAACCTGCTATGTCAGGTGCAGCATCGTCTTCTTTAGATTCAGTATGTCTCTTCTGAGTACTGCGAAGGACAAACATCTGTTTTCAGCACCCGCTATCAGGTGGAAGATCCCCATAGACAATGCTACAGATCCACTAAATGACACTAACTCGGACAGCTGCGTTGATGGTGCAAAGCCAGTGAAGTATCAAGTGACTGAGGTTTACAACACCCTGATGAAGCTGATGCAGTCAGGTAAAGTTGATGCTGGAATCCCACATGAGGCATAAAACCTGGCCAAAGGGATCAGTGATTTCACGTTTCTGTTCTCAGTTATAGTTGGTCATGATATCCTGTTCCAAACTCAGTTGAAGGACACTTCAACCACTACTACTTTGATGAGAAGCTGCATTGATTTCATCGTGGCCTACAAAGACAATGGATTTGAGGATGTCATCACTGCTGTCAAAGAAAATATGGAAAACTTAGACGTTAAGCCTGTCTTCAAGGAAACTTGCATTCATTGGATGAAGGAAGAGTTTGGTTATGAGGACAAAGATGAGGTGATGAGAAGTGTGGAAGAAAAATTTTAAGAGGGAGGTTGACATTGCTAATGTGTCCATTGAGGAAAGACAAATGAAGCACAACAAAAAGACTTGGAGTTATTTGTATGACCATAGTAAGCTGCCGGTGGAAAGGAAAGGAAAGACTCCAACAATTGAATGGACCTTCACCAGATGCTGACACATTGGAAATATTCAGTGATAGAAACCTCTATGTTGAGTTAGACAACATCCATCACATTTGGCTCATGGGAAGCCCTCTCCACTCCAAGTTCTTCAAGTAATTCATGATGCAGAGCTGAAGGACACTTTTTCTAATATGTGGATAGCTTTGAGGGTTCTGCTCACTCTGCCAGTCACAGTCGCGAATGGGTAGCACAGCTTTTGGAAGTTCAGGCACATTAAAAGATATCTTTGATTGATGATGGCCAATATCACTTACAAATGCCATTGAGCAGTCTTTTGATCCCCATAGTTCAGTTTCTTGATGTTAGTATATTTGAGTTATTATTAAAATTTAAAAGTTTCTATAAGCTTAGAGAAATGATTGTTTTTTATTATTTTCATATATATGGCATGAATAAATACAGATTTACACTTCCTCGCATGCAAATTTATCATCTTATATGACAGGGAAAAATCATGAATGCAAATCATACATAAAAATTTTGAAATGGGCTACAAATGCAATAAAAGATAAGGTATTCAAAAGTTTAACAGATGGAGGAGGTGCAAATACACTCCTCTCCTGGGGGACCATTTAGAGAGGGCTGGCCCTGTTTATGACATGACTTAAATAAATATATAATGGTGGAGAACCTGAAATGGAAGTCCCAGTTTTCTTCTAGAGACCCTTGGGTTCAGATTCTCTGATTTGTAAATTGCTCTGTTCAGGTGGAACTACTGTTATGTAAGGAGAAGAGTAGGGCAGGTTTTTTTTTTTTTTCTGATAAAACTTTTTTTTACTGAAAAAATTCAGATTTGAGTTGATCCAAAACTGAAAAATGCAGATTTGAGTTGACCCAAAGCATTTCATGATTCATGTAAAAGTTGCCAAATTGTGTCTGTTGGAAAATAAAACAACAATAGAAAAACTGGAACATTTCATTTTGACATTTTTTAAACTAAAGGTTTTAATTTTCTGATTTGAAGTGACTTTTTTCATTTTGAAGTTTGCTTCAGTTTTGGGGTTTTATTTTTGGAAAAAACTTAAAATGAAAATTTAAGATGATTCTGTCTTTTCTAGTTTGGTTAGGAAACTGAAAAATCCGTTATTAAAGGGCTCTTGTAACAAGTTCTGATGCAGGGACACAGCAATTTAGAAGCTTCATGAGTTTTGCTAGCAGAGCTTGAAGGTTCCTTCAACTATAATTATTTGGCTTATAAAATTTCCAAATTTTGCCAGGTGGACCTGTGGAGATTCCAAGCTCCCTGAGTCAGGACCATCAACTCATTTTATATTGGTCACCAACAGATGGTAACAACATTTGGTTGCTATTAACACGGGTAGGATTTGAACTGGTATCCTAGTCTTTCCATCCTGTTATAAATCCATTCAGCTAGCCAGCCCCTTAACTACATACCATTTGCATATGAGCTTCTGTCATAATTAATAAGTCATGAAAAATAAATCAGTGGATTATGAATTTCTCTTGTCCTAAAAATGCAACTGTTATTTGTATTAATAGATTATACTATGGCAGGAAGTAAAAAATACACTAGAAAGCTGTAACAGTTTCTAATGCAAGAAGAATTTTGTGTTGCAACAGTCCTATTTGTCTGTAAACGAATATTTGAGTTTACTGATTTAATCCTTGAGTCGCCTAGATATCTTTATATAGTATCTTTCCTAAAATATTTTTCTTCTCATACCCTTTTCATGCACTTGTCCCAAAGCACAATTTCCAGGTCTGTAGAAATTGTTCAAGAAATTTATTCTTAACAAATTATTTGTTAAAGTTGAAGGAGGAATAAAAACTACTCTTATTTATAGGTATTTGACTTTTAATTTCCATCTGACTACTTGGCAAGGTCTCAGAGAAAGACTTGTTTTATCCTTGTTACCTTTAATAGAAGTGTAATGGACTAAAATTTTTCATGTTGGCTGCAATGTGGCTTTTAAAGCAGCCTCTAATTTTAGAAATACACCATTTTCTTAACATACGTATTTTGTATAGGTACAAGTTTTATGGAACTACTTTGTTATATATGCATTGTTGTTGTAGCTGTGTTGGTCCCAGAGTATTATAGAGACAAGGTGGGTGAGGTGATACCTTGTATTGGACCATTTCTGTTGGTGAGAGAGACAAGCTTTCAAGTTTACACTGAGCTCTTCTTCAGGTCTGGGAAAAATACTTGGGGTATCACTTCCAGATACAAGATGGAACAGATTGTTTAACATAAGTTGCTAACATATATTTTAAGGGATCATTCAGGGCAAAGTGAACAATTAACACCTTTTTAGTCATATGGGGGCCATAGATCCAGTGTGTCTAGTCAGTCCATGATTTTTAGCAAAGTTATGAATTTAAACTCCCAAGCTTATCTTTATGAAACAATGGGAAAAGATGTTTTGAACATTTTGCTCAAACTTTCTCCAAATTTCAGCTTTGGCTGGAAACCAAATATGAAAATATTTGTCCCAAGATTATGAGCTTGTAAAAAGACAGGATAAAAATGAAGACTCCTATGCAGGCTCTGCCATAACTAGAGTCTGCTATAATGTTTTGTAGATGTGTACATGTGCATTTATATTGACTGGGGAATGTGTCACTCTCATAGATGAACTGTAGCTTGAACAAAGAGCCACAGTGATTTCAATGGGATTATTTATGCAAGTAATTGCTCGCCAATAGGAGCAAGCGGTTCAACAATCTGGTCCAAAATTAACAAAAGTAGTGCGAAGTATAATATTTGAGAAAAGTGCTTTATTGGACAAGACAAGTAACTTTGTTTCTGTAGAAATCAGTATTGTTTAGATCTGATTTTTAATAATAGTTAAGAAGCATTTTCCTTTTTTACTAAAACTTTTACTAACAAAATGCAGGGTTTTTTTATTGAGTTTCAATTTTTAGTCCTTTTACTGTACACTTTAACATAACCAGAATTCCATAGCTTAAAAGAACTACCACTCAGTCTAATTTAATATCCCATACATTGGCAATTTAGCGGGGAAAATAAACATTAAAATACTGACATTTTATGGGAAAACAGTATTATACTGGAATATAATATGCATAAAATGTTGACACAAAATTGAGATGAACATCAGGAAAGTAAAAAGCATTTATATATGTTGTTTGATTTGAATGACACATTAAAATATATCATATTTGATGTTAGAATCATAGATATTAGAAAGCTCTTCAGTTATACAGTGTAATAGTCACAGAAAAGGGATACTAACAAAATATTTATCTGTTTACTACTATATAGTTAAGTAGATATCCTTGAGTTTCTGCCAGGTTATACTGAAATGAACAGAGGTTTTCAGAAAGATTAATTTTGCAAACAGATAGGACTCGAGAAACCCAAGCCATTAAAAACCATTACTGTTTCTGACCACTGGTGGTTAATTACGATTGGAGCTACACTTTCAAGGGTAAGAATTTCAAAGAGCTCTATGGACTTTTTTTTTAAAAACTTTCTGTACTGATGCACAAGTACATAAAGAATGGCATAGTAAATTGTGCTGTGAACTGTTTGTTTCAGACTTGCAAGAAGCTTCCGAGTACTAGGGTGAGAGTATCGCTGGTCTTGACAGTCTAATTCCTCTGCTTTGAATGCAGTTTAGCTGATGAGTCTCAAACAAAACAATGCCATAAGATGAAAAAGAACAAGGAACCTGATTATTTTTCAGTGGTGCTCTCTTGAAAGAATAGTAAAGAAACTGTAAGATTTGTCAGCAAGCATAGAAGTCTTTGTGGAGAAAGTGAGCTAGTTTTCTTTTGTTGTTTTTGAATGGATCTGAGGACTTGTCTGCTATTACAGTGCTTCTGTATCATTTGCTGAAGGTGCTACCTATGCTGATGGGTGAACTCATTCTGTCGGCATAGGTGCTCTATATTCCTGAGAGTTGGTAGCTACGGTGAACATTTCAATCCACATAATGCTGTCTACTCCAGTCTACTGGTGTAATTATGTTGCTCAGATGTGTGGATTACTCCTGTGTTGGCATAGTTATACCAACATAAGATTGTAATGTAGACCAAGCCTATATTTGATAGCAAGCAAGAGGGTTTGGAATGATTACTTAGTAGTCTGTAGGCTTCAGTAGTTTATGGCAAAGATTGGACAGTAAGGTAAGATCAATCTCTAAGTAATGAATTTTAAATTCTCATATTTGCCTTTCCTGAAACACAAACTCTAAAGCTATGTCTACACTAAGAAAAGTTAGGTCGACTTTGTTAAGTCGACTTAATAAGGTCCACTTTAAGTCGACTTAGTCCATTTTGTTAAGTCGACTAACTGCCCTTAGGTCGACTTAACAAAGTGGACTAATGTGTCCACAATGGGCTTAGGTCAACCTAAGGAAGAGCTAGGTCGACCTAAGGAGGCTTAAGTCGACCTAATGATTGGTAGTTACTAAGTCGAGTTAAGCTTTCATTAAATCGACTTAAGGATTTTCTTAAATCAACTTAAGGAAAGCCTAGTGTGGACGCAGCTTAATTTAAGTCGACTTAAGGCTCCTTAAGTCGACTTAAATTGCCAGTGTAGACATAGCCTAAAAGACTTAATTTCAGTTTAAGGCCTGTTTTTATATAATTAACATAGGAAACTCAAAGAATGTAACTTCCTATGTAGCTTATACAAAGGCAGTTGTGTATTTGTCAACAAAGAAAAATTATCCTGTTATCAGATATTCAGCTAGTATAAGAACATAAAAAAGGCCGTACCGGGTCAGACCAGAGGTCCATCCAGCTCAGTATCTGTCTACCGACAGTGGCCAGTGCCAGGTGCCCCAGAGGGAGTGAACCTAACAGGCAATGATCAAGTGATCACTCTCCTGCCATCCGTCTCCATCCTCTGATAAACAGAGGCTAGGGACACCATTCTATGGATCACTATGAATGGGATGGGCAGTGAGACAAAAGGGGAGGATCTGATAAAAACAAATTTGTAAATTTAAAGTTGCCTTTGAGTAATTTAATGTACATTCCTTGATTTATCCAGTTCTGCTAGCATTGATTTTGCCATCACTGCAAAAATAGTGTGGAATGAATTGCTCACCAGTTTATTGGATGGACAGTATTTAGGGAAGGGTCTAAACTACACAGATCCAGTCTAGATCCGAATGTCAGTGTCTGAAGGTGTTTAAAGTTGGTGCCATGGGCTGGGGCTATTGTATGTATTATTTACAAATATGTCTTCACTGTCTTTTAACACTGTCTATTACAACCAAGAAAAAGGTAAATTACCTCTCCTTTATATCTTTTGTAGTGTTCTAATAGTATCCTCTACAGCACTGAAGTGTACAGAATTGTGTTCCTTACTTATACTGTTTTTTAGTATTGTAACCTCATTCAAGGCCTGATCCAAGGGTCGTTGAAGTCAGTGGAAAGACTCTCGTTGACTTCAACAAGCTTTGGATTTGGCTCTCAGTCCTAAAATAGGACCGAGGGTAAATCCCATCTTTTTTGGGGGGGATAGGGGGAGAATAATGTGGCGTATTCTATATGACGATCTGAACTGTCAGTTGATGTAAGCTGACTTCTTGTTTGTCAGACTTCTCTTCCATTCACCCTATGCCCTTGGCCATTAGCATCTACTTTTGTGACTGCCTAAACCTTCAGTATGCTGCCTACATGACACAAGAATAGTGCAGAACTCTGACTAGTCTTGAAGTTCAAACAGCACCTAAAGTGTTAGGGCTGTGATTCACAAACACTCCTGTTTGTCCCTGCTAAAGAGGGCTGACAGGTTTCCTTACAAAAGATGCCAATTGGCAATTTGCTATCAAGAGAGAGAGGCCAAGAGAATTTGTTGACACTCAGAGCAGTCTGACAGGAGTATTGATGTAGAGTGTATTTTACACCTTTTTTTTCCAAGTCCTTGGCACAAACCAGGAAATCTTATAAAACAGAATATAACAGGAACCACATCACTGCAAAACGTAATTAGTAGATTGGTAATACTAGCAGAAAAGTTGTGTAAGAAATGAACATAAAATATGCTTTAAAAAGAATGTGTAGCTCAATTTCTTTGAGATCCCAGGCAAAGCAATCCAGATGAAGAGGTCATAGTACTTGGAAGCTAGAATAGAGGTCTAGCCATACGACGCTTCATATTTACATCTTCATACCATGTCCTTTATTTAAATTCCAATGCATATTTTGAGAACTTTTTCTGTGGTATTTGCCAAGCTTTATAATATGATGGGAAAAAATAAAATTAAAATAAAATGCCAAACAAAATGTGAAAAATTCCATCTTGTCATGCTGTTATATAAGAAAATGTTCTGTTCATATAAGATTTATGAAGTTCCCTTTCCTTATTCAGAAGAGAGTTATTTCTAACTATACTGTAAATCTGAGATCAAATATACAGTTATCACATTGGACACTGTTTTATAGATACACTTTTTTAAATTGAAAACCCTTAGGTAAATAGCTAAATAAGTTCATTAGAAAATGTGCAGGTGGTGGGAAGTTAAATGCATGCCCTTTAAGCATATTATTTTATCAAAGAATCCTAAGATTTATTTCATGTAGAACCTAGATTTTATAAAATACATATTTGGTATTATGAATAACATGAAAATCGCTCTGCCATTGGAAGCGCTTATAATTACTAGCACTTTGTATACTGCTGGTTACTTTTATGATTGACAATGCTTGCATAGATTATGTATCCATTATCTGTAGCACCATGACATGACTAGTGAGGCATGCTGCTGCCCTTTTATTAGTTATCTCATCTGCCACATACTGATAAAACTTATACTCATAAAAGTTGTACCCGAATATATTTGTTATATTTTGGTTCACTATGCAGGACACATGCCATTTCATTGCATAGATGGTTATATGGTGTTTCATTTTTAGTGAGTTATGAAATAACTTGATAACAATTATGAAATAAAATGATTTCCTTCTCCACCTGGGTCATGATGTAGGAAGAATTCATGCTTAAGTTCATCCCTAACAGCAAGTCATTTAGGCATGAGCTTAACTTTAAGCACATGCTTAAATGCTTTCTTAAGAGGAATGCCTTTCTGAACCAGGGCCATAGTCCTTAGAATTGTGTGCAATTACATCATATTCTGTAAGAACTATGCCATATAACAAAGCACTAATATTTAGTTTGTAAACATTTTTGCTGGCAGATTTTAAGATTCCTTCAAGCTGTGATATAGCTTTGTTTCATTTTCACAGTTCAGTTGTCTCTAGAGGGAACATTTTGATTGTTGTAGAGTACGTGTTTTGCCACGTAGTTTGACATTGGTGCAAATGAACTAAATGGCTTTGTTTCTGTTTTACAGCGGGAACAACATATATCTTTAGCAAAGGTGGTGGACAAATCACATACACGTGGCCTCCTAATGATCGGCCAAGCACTCGTGCTGACAGACTGGCAATAGGGTTTAGCACTGTTCAAAAGGAAGCCGTTTTGGTACGAGTAGACAGTTCTACTGGACTTGGGGACTATTTAGAGCTGCATATCGTAAGTATTATCAGCAAATTCAAAGTTATTTCTATGTACATCTTGACTGATCTAATCTTAGTACTGAAGTTTAATAACTATTATTTATCGAAAATCGTATAATAGTAAAATCAATAATGAATTCAGTGATTATGGCTTATGGTATATAGTACTGCACAGGACTTCAGGCATACTCAGAATGCCTACTACTTTCTATAGCACTTCTTTTTATGTTTTTTTTTTTTTCAATTAAAAATTGGACTGTCATACCTACACAAATATAGTAATTTGCTCCAGTCTAATTACATGAAACAAGACTTAACAATGTCAGAGGAAGGTGCACTAGTCTAGAATAGATTTCAGCTGAAATTTGTAGGGGGAATTTCAGTGATCAAGACTGAGCATACTCATTGTTAATACTGAAAGGAGTCCTCTGGTTCCACCATTATTGTATGGAGATAAATTTTCAGTAGAAAACACAGTTGTCATACTGGGAAGTCTAGAAAAGTAATTTCAGTTGCCATAAAGGAAATTGCTAGCAATCAAAATTGAAAGCGTCTGGATTTTCATAGCAACATAAATAAATGATCAGTTGAAATAAACTTAACTGGGGCAGTATAAAATCTTGTTGCTCAGATTATTCTCAATTTTGTTAATATATTAGTTTGATTTTGATTTAAGAACCTCGATACTTCCAAGAACAGAATAGTTTCTTTTGAAAGAAATTACTTATTGATCTATAATAATCAGTTACAATTTTACCATCAGAAAACATTCTGCAATGATCCTTCCCAAATCATATGGGAGTATATTCCTACATTACAGTGTAGGACTACAGTGTTCAATTACCCACTATACACACATCTTATCCTCTTGTTTTGGTAGAAATGTTTTTGCATTCTGGAGTGAGTTGTCCTTCACTTACTGTCTTGATCAAACAAATGAAGAATGAAACCCTTAAATACATTTGTTTTTCAATGGCTTTTCTTAAAGCCATTTTATCTAATTATGGCCCAGATGACCTTCTGAGTTCTCTTCTACCCTCATCTTTTACGATTCTATGATTTGACTGTATAGTGCAATCTTAGTTTCAAAAAGCATCTTCTTTCTGATGCCAAAAGACCTAAGAGTTCCGATTTTTCAAGGCACGTATCTCCCAGGCTGCAAAGATTAAGTCTTTCTTGATAAAAAGTCTGTCTTCCAGTCCTAGAACTAACATCAGGTGCCTGGTCCTTCATCTCCTTTTGAAATCACTGGCAAAACTCCCATTAACTTCAGTAGGAGCAACATTCTGGCTTGGCTTTATTGCTTTCCAGCATGAGACCAGAGTGCCAGAGTGCTCTCTAATGACCATGCTGTGTTTTCAGCATCAGATTAGGTTATCAAGGAATATTTTGCCTTAGATTTACTGTACCAGAAGTATATAAAAATCGTAATACTCCAGCTATTTACCAGCTGGCCTTGATGTTGTATTCAAAACAAAACAAAATACCCTCTTCACCAATTATGAGTCAAGAATAAAAAAGGAAAAAAAAACCACTTTCAGGTTGCAAATAATCTAGCACACAAAAGTAACTTATTCTTAATAGGTATATTATAGTAACAAAGGATTAAAATAAAACAAGAACTGAGCACTTTCTATAGGTCACAAACATTAACAGTTTGCTGGTGTGAGGCAATAAATTGTAGAGTACAATGTATCAAGTACTGGGCCTTAAATAGGCTAGCCATATATTCAAATAGCTCTGATATAATGAACTAAGAATCTATTATTATGTTTATTAGTTACCTTAGCATTAGCGCAGGATGGAGACATTGAGCAACACAGAGCCCACATGTTAACTGCTGCATCTGAGTTTTACTGCATTACTAATTTGGCCAGATTGCTGCATGATAATTAAATCAGGTTGCTTCAGTGTATGCTATGTTCCTAGTGCTTCCTTATGATTTCTTCAAGAGGTATCTGAAATAGTGCAAATACTGGACCTAAGAGTGACTGAGAGATTGACTTGCAGTGGGGAATAATCAGTGCACAGATCTTTCCTTCATGTGTAGAACAGGGGCTTAGTGACCTCCTTTCCCAAGACCCAACAACCAAGGAGCATGATTCTTATGCTTGTGTGCACATGAGTACAAACCAGTGGGTATATACTCAGTATATCTCAGCCATGTCTCCGCCGCTGTTATGTTACCGCAGCTATGCTGCTTTGATGAGAGTTAGTGTGAGCAGGTATATACAAGTAGGGGAATCACACCCCTAGCCCATAGTGTATGTAGCTAAAGAATGTTTCTAAGATTTGGGGATCTGGGTTGGAAGAATGGACAGGCTTGGATGGGTTTGTGATGGGAGAAACAAGTTGTCTATATCAGCCTAGCCAAGCTCAAGGCAGAGGTATAATACAGCCAGCACTCTTCTCTCCCTGTTGAGGAATCTTCTTTCAGGCAGTCTCACAGGGGATGCTGTCAGTTTCAAAAGTTCCAGTTAATATACCTCCATTAAATGGCTCTGGCCTCCTGCTGATCTCACAGCATCACTGGTATTTGGATATCTCCACATAGTCTGTTCTGCAGTAGGAGTGGGTATTGCAGGGGAAGCATCGCTAAGCAGGGAGAACCCAGCTGCATGGACAATTTCCTGTTCTTGTGCTTTATTTATATAGAAGCTGTGAACAAAGCAGGACCCTCAGTATTTTTCAAATCAGATTCTAGGACTCAAATTCTCTGTCATGTTACACTTCTAATCTTGCATTCTTAGCAGATCACTGGATAGCAGATTGGCACTCAATAATTTCTGTGGACTTGGGTTCAAAATCCATGGTCCCTGGCAGCATGAGGGCAACTCTTGGAACGATAAGGAGATTTTTCTATTGGGAAAAATTCTTGGTGAGAATTTCTTCTGTGGCAGGAACATCTATGTGCATGAACGTTGCTTAAGGCAATCAAAATTTTTTTTAAAGGCCACCACTGTAATTTAATTGTATTAGTGGAATTTTAGAATGCTACTAGTTTGTAATTTCTCAGTACCCATCAGGAATCATCAAAGCGTTTAAAAGATAGTTCAAGGGTAACATTTTCAAAAGCATCTAAGTGACTGAGGAGCCTAAATCAAATTGAAATATTAACTAGACTTAGGCTCCTGTTTAATTTAGCACTTATGAACATTTTAGCTAAACTTCGTTTTTTGTTCAGTGAGATATTAGGAAATATTCATGACTGTAGTGTATATAAACACCAAGTTCTACATATAAATTATATTTGAAAAATAATGTTTTGGACTTCAGTTCAACTTTTTTCAGCCTGTTGCTGACAGCTGCAATCTTTCAGAAAGATTAAACCATCTGGAACAGTGAGGGATTTTTGTCATCCAAAAATTCTGTCTCTCACAGATGTTGATGTGGGAAGGCCTGATTAGATAGAAGTGGGGGAGGTGGGAGTCCAGAGATCCATATCATCTTGTGCATGCTCCAGCTGATACATTTTTGCATACCCTTTTGTTGCACATATGTGGTAAATCTGATATGTTCAAAAGTGGATCTAAAATCAGTTGAATTGAACATATGTGTAATGGATTTACAATGGCATTTGCAATAAATGCCTGTGAAAAATAAATGCAAATGTATACATGGACTTCCTTTTTTTTTAGATGAGGCATATTGTTGTAACAAAGGTGCTCTTATAATTTATGTCTCAGTATTAAAATGCATTGGAAGTTGGGTCTTGTGTCCAATATTGAACTCCAGTATTACACAGCATATCTAAACCCTCCCCAATGTACTACACGCATTGGCAGGATGGGTTAGGAGAGCAATTTGCATCATGATGATGGTCAAGGAAATTTGGAACTGTTGCTTTTAATCAAAAATCTTTCATTCCAGAAAGAGGAGAGAACACCACAAGTTTGATTAGGGAAATTTATTATGCATTTTCCATACATGTTATTCTGTTTACTTTGGGAGGAAGTACACCTAAAAATGAAACCAAGGTCATAACCGATTTTGATTAGAAAATTGCTACTTGATCATCTCAATCACAGCATTGGTATTAGGATAGAAACAAAATTTATTTCAAGTAATCATTGTATCTCCCAAATAAACATTTTAAATGTTTCCTGTATTATGTAATCTATATCTCCACCAGATGCTTAACTGTCCCAAGGCCGTATTTTAAGTTCCAAGGTGCATTATAATACAATTCCACCCCCACTGCAGCACAATAATTATACAGAGGTGGGAATTCTTGCACCTTATGTTTTAAAGGAAGGTACGTTACCGTGACATAAATATCCTAAAAATAAAGCAATTGCTTTCATAGCTGTGACAGCTTCTCATTTGACTGCTACTGTGAAGGTAAAAAGGAGCTCCTGCCTTACAGCTCTGGTTTTGAGCCCCCGCAAAGGAAACAGATGTCACATCCAAGCCTCAGTCCCTCTCCATTCATTTCCCTAGTTCCATTTCTTTAATCTGTTCTCAGGATAAAGTGCCGCGAGTTCTAGTACAGTCCCTTGATTTCTTCCCTCTGCGGATTGTCCATGTCTGACTCCCCAGCCAACTGAAACAATTCCTCAGGCGCACGAATTCTCTGTCCAAATAAACATAGAGGTTAAAATAATCAACACTCCTCTGCCCCCAGGGATGGCTTCTCCACGGTCATCCCAGGGTGCCCTAGCTGTGTTGACCTAGCCCCCATGTAGATGTGGCTAAGTCAATGAAAGAAAGCTTTTGTTGACCTAACTACTGCCTGCCGCTCAGGGAGTTGGATTACCTACAACACTGGAAAACGCCCTTCCATTGTTGGAGGAAGTGTCTACACAATGTCAGTATATTACCATAGTTACAGCCCCATAGCTGTGCCACTCTGGTCCCGTAAACTAGAAAAGGTCTTGGTCTCTCTCACTCTCTTTCTCAAGAGGAAAGGGGGCTGTTACATACCCTCCTTTTACGAGCACTCCTTGGCATTGCAGCTGTCAGTTGTCCCCTGCACTACATTTCTGAGCATGCTGAAAGCAGAAGCAAAGCAGCGCTAGATTGAGGTTGCCTTAAAAGGCTAGTACCCCCTGATGTACATCTTGATGTACACATTCATACAAACGGCCTTTATGACTATGATGGTGACCTAGTAATATGCTATTCTTCAAAGAGACATATGCTGTATGTACTGAGCAATGGCAGCTACCAGTGGAAAAAAAAGGGCTTAGATTTCCAATGACAGTCTTTGGTTGCATTTTTAAATTGATCCATTTGACCTTTTAATCTCAAGGAGGAAGCTATATACTAAAATACAGCTTCTTCTGTGCAAGATGAATTTGAAGAAAGGAAGAGTTAGAAGTTATATCCCACTTCGTTATTCATGCCTTTTGTATAATAGTCTGAATAGACTGAGAGACAAGCAGGCAGATATTGTACTTCTAACACTATAAAATGAGCATGGAAAGCTTATACTGACAGTTAAGGAGGCTATAGAATTTTAGATACTATGTCTTTGCATTTACAGAGGAAGAAGACAGAGTTCTAGCCACTCTAGTCTGTTTTACAAGAATATGGAGCTAGGTGATCCATAAGTAAAAACAGCTGGTTATGAATGTCGTAGATACACTATAAGTAAGTAAAGCACCGTGTCCTGTTAACAAATATTTACAACATTTGGCATTGGCCTAACTCAGCTACCATTAACAACAGCGATAAACTTACTCTGACTTCAATAGGAGCAGCGTTAGGCCAGCATTAAACACTACTCAAAATCACATCGTGAGTTATTAGAGCAACATTTTAAAAAATTTTACTAGACTAAAGGGATATTGCTTGGGACTGTACACCAATAGGATTAACACTGTACATTTGGGAAGTCTTGGAAGCTGTTTTAGGGGTTGTGGTGGTTGCATATGACCTGGGAAAGTATGGTTTGATTAAGGACAGCCAGTATGGATAAAAGTGAGGGAGGTCATGTTTAATTAACCTGAAAGCCTCTGAAGATACAACATCGCTAGCATGATAGATAGGGGAAATTCAATATAATACTTAGATTTTCAATAAGCATTTGACAAGGTTCATATCAGAGCCTGAGGCAAACAGTAAAATAAGAGGAAAAACAGTATGGCTGCTAGAAACAGTCTTTTGAGCATAAATTAAATGGTGCATTTCTCTCTAATATATATGTACACTCTGATCGAAACAGTGTTTCTATAAATAAATTAATGTGTGTAAGAATTTGTTTATATAAAATATATGTATGCACCTGATTGTAAGTTACACTGATGTAAAGCAAGATGAATTCCATTCAAGGGAAGATATTAAGAGTAAAACTGGAGTGAGATGGAGCTCAGGCATGTGGAATCTCCATCATTGGAAGTTTTTAAGAGCAGGTTAGACAAGCACCTGCCAGGGATGGTTTAAGAGGGTACTTGGTCCTGTCATGAGTTCAGGAGACTGGACTCTATAACCTCTCATCATCCCATCTCATCATGGTCCTTTCCAGTTTCTATGATTCTATGTGGATGTTTGTTTATATCCACAGATTCATAGATTTTAAGGCTGGAAGGGACCAATACGATCATCTAGTCTGACCTCCTGCACAGTGTTGGCCACAGAACCTCCCACCCACTTCTGCAATAGACACCTAACCTATGATCGAATCATTGAAGTCCCTAAATCATGGTTTAAAGACCTGAAGGTACAGAGGAGCCACCAACAAGTGACCCATGCCCCATGCTACAGGGGATGGCAAAAAAGCCCAGGTGTCCTGCCACTCTGCCTTGGGGGAAAATCCCCTCCTCACCCCAGATATGGCTACCAGCTAATCCTGTAGCATGTGGGCGAGGTTTATCAGCCAGACACCCAAAAAAGAATTCTCTGCACTAACTCATTTCCACCCCATCTAATATCCTATCACAAGCCATTGGCATATTTATCACTAGTAGTCAAAGATCAGCTAATTGCCAAATTAGCCTCTCCCTCATACCACCCCCTCCATAAATTTATCCAGTTCAGTTCTGAAGCCAACTAGCTTTTATGCCTCCACTGCTCCCCGTGGAAGGCTATTCCAGAACTTCACTCCTCTGATGGCTAGAAACCTACGTCTAATCTCAAGTCTAAACTTCCTGATGGCCAGTTTATATCCATTTGTTCTTGGGTCCACCTTGCCACTGAACTTCTATAATACATACGCAGCCCCACACTATACATGTATGTGAAGGAGCTATCCATACGAAAATTTGCAGGGTTCTGTGATAAATGAATTCATCGCACTCATTTGACCAAGTTACAGTTCACTGCTTGCTAAGGACCTGATTCAAAGCCCATTTAAATCATTGGAAAGACTGCCATTGACTAAGGTGTGACTGGATTAGGGTTTAAAGACTTAATCCTACACTCATTGAAATCAGTGGCAAAATTCCTCCTAATTTTAATAGTGCAGGATTACTCATCTCTCCAGGAATATTCAACACTCCAAAACTCAAAGTAGCTTCAAATACCCATCACTGGGGGGAGAAAGAAACTGCCACAGAAATATTTCCTTTTATCACATTTCAGATATGTAATTTCATTTCCCAAAATTAAACTTGCTCAAAGCCCAGCATGGCTGAGATTTTGTCTTGGGTCAGCGATAGTGGGTATATGCATTAAAATGTCATGACTCAAAAATCCAAAAACTTTCAGTCCAACAAGGCCAAAAACGGGAGAAGTGAGCTTTTCAGGCCTGATATTTTACCATTGCTGACCCCTCACATAACAGAACCTATACCGGGAGTGGCCAAACTTTGTGGTCCTCTGAGCCGCACAAAAGAGTCTTCAGAAGTTTAAGAGCTTCAACTCTGCAGTGGTATTAGATTAGATGGGCTCGGGGCTTCTGTCCCAGGGGCATGCCTGCTGAAGTCCCGAGCCCCAGCAGGCATCTCCCACTGGGAAGACCCCCAATGACCTCCCCCCCCACTCGCAGGACTGAAGCCACAGCAAGCATGTACCATGGGGCAGAAGCCCTGAGCCCTGGCATGTGCCTCCCTGCCAGGCAGAAGCCTCTAGCTCTAACACCTCACTGCAGGGCAGAAGCCCCGAATTCCCCACCCCAGTCTGGAAAGTGGAGAATGGGACGGAGGTATAGGGAGCTCTGTGAGCTGCACTTAATTGTAAAAAAAGCCAAATGCTACTCCTGAGCCATAGTTTGGCCACCCCTGCCTTATACTATTGAAAAGGAGAGATCCCAACTTCATAAATGTCCCAGCACTCACTCCTAGCCTCTAAAAAGACCAGTGATGATATCTTTTTAAAAACGTGGCACACTTATGCATAAAAAAAGCTGAGTCGGGACATTGTTAGAGGTCCGAAGCAGGGCTTTACTTACAT
>ML685758.1:20645067-20699708 GCA_007922175.1 Pelusios castaneus
TACTGTGAAAGAGAAATTTCCAGATTTGTATATTGTTCTAGAAATGGAGGGAGCATAAAAAAAGATAAACTGTGCAATCACAAAAGGATTATTTAGATGATTGGAGCAGCAGGTAAGAGATGTGGTTCAGTGTACACAAATGTAAGTTAATTAGTCTAGGGAATGTGTGATAAATGGGACAATCATTTTACTCAGTGGTAAGGGTAAGGATCCTCATGGTTTGTAGTGAAATCATTGAAACAGTTATGCTTTAAAATGTTCAGACACCATACTAGTCTGTGTTAATGGAGAGAGAGATTTTTTTTAAAAAAAGGTGATTATGAGGTAATAATAATAAGAGCTTTTCATGTTTCTCATCTTGAATCCTGTGTGCAGTCCATTACCCAGAAGGTCTTGTTCAAAGAAGGTTGTTGTTGCCTCGAACACACCTAAGCAACAAAGTTAGTGCTTGATATGAGCTGCCCAAATTGCTGAGGGAGATAGGCTTATTCTCAGTTGAACAGAGAAGACATGTAAGTGACCAGACAACATTATAGATAGGGTCAAAGAAGCTAATAAAAGCAGTTTGCTGTGATTTTAATCGGGTAGCAGTTCAAAGAGCACTTCATGGCAGTGCCATGAATCCCTGTCATGACTGCACTGCAGCTGTACTCTCTACAGTGTGATTTCCCACTTCATCCTGCATGGCTATTCCTTTTTCTCCTTTTTATCTTCACCCATGAGAATGTATGGGAGGAAGTAACTACTCTCATCTTCCTCCTCCTCTCTCCTCTCTTGGAGGAAAGATCTCACTTCTCCCTAATGTCCCCTACAATGGAGTTAAGGAGAAAAAATTTTGTTAGGACAATCCCTATGGTGAAAGAAAAAAAGACTGTATCCAAAACACGAACTAAGTAAATAGCTGAAGCGCCTCATACCTCAATATCATAGCATGCCTCCCAGCACCAAAGGAGAGGAGAGACTGAAGGGCCATCCCTGTCATCAACTGCAGTACTAAAGGCCTGATCTTTTCCCTTTGCATTTGATGGCAAAGCTCCCATTGACGTCAGTGGGGCAGTGTCTACATGCAAGGGGCTTCTGCTGTAGCAGAAGTGAGAGCTGTAAACATGGGACTTCTTACTTCTAAACTGTAAACACTGAAAAGCAATTCAGAAACTTGGAACCCAAAATGTCAGATAAGTTTAGGAGTAGAGGGGAGAGTAGAAGAAATACAGATTATACCATAAATTTGAGAAATCCAGATCTTTGGTTTGTTTTTCTAGCAGCAGGCGATAGGTGGAAAGAACAGGAAAATGTGATTAAATCTGAAATATTATAGGAATTTATATCCAGTGGCTTAAATCATAGATTCTTTCTTTCTCTCTATTTTTCTTTCTTCATTTCAGTATTTTTTTATTGACTGCACGAATGCAAATACACTGTCATTTTAAGTATTCTCTTTGGTTTATGCTAAGAGCTAGAATCCCAGCGCATCCTGAAGAAAGCAGGTGGCAACCTCCAGGGGCCTATCAATTACAACATGCTGATTCTTCCCCTCAGAATGAGCCCTGTTGTATATTATGTGGCATAGCTAGAGGAACGAAGAGTTCGGTATAAATATATTCACTGTGTGGTATACCCACGTGGAAGACCCATCCTCTGCAGGACTATTGATTAGCTCGGTTTCATTTTAAAGGACTAAAGAAGCAGGTGGTTAAAACTAAGAGACTTACCCTGAAGATGATTCTTGACTGAGTTGTTTATATGTGCAAATGCATGAACATCTGTGGAATATTTACCAACATTCTGGCCTGAGAAAGAGGGACATAGGAGCTTGCTTTTAGTTCATAAATAAATAATCCTTCTTTCCTTACTAGCCTTTCCTCAGCTTCTGCTGCCCATTAGCTCTGCCAACACTTGCTATATTTTTTCTGGCTTTTGTTCATTTGCTTTCCTGTTTCACTTCCTTCTCAAAGGGTCAAATCTTACAATGGTGCAGAACCTTGTAGGGTTTGGCCCTAAAACAGACTTTACTCTTTCCAGTTCTAATCATATGCCAGTCTTCTCTTTTGCATCCCATAATTCCCTACAGTGGCTGTCGTGGCACTTGCTTTAATGGAAAGGATACCAAAATTTAAAAGTCACCAAATTAATTTATGTATGCAGTGTTGTAGCTATGTCGGTCCCAGGATATTAGAAATACAAGGTGAGTGAGGTAATACCTTTTCTTGGACCAATTTCTGTTGGTGAGAGAGACAAGCTTTCAACCCGAGAAAGAGCTCTGTGTAGCTTGAAAGCTTGTCTCTCTCCCCTGCAGAAGTTGGTCGAAGAAAAAAATTACTTCACCCACCTCGTCTCATCAAATTAATTTCTTGACAGTTAACTTTTTACAGACTTTTTTCCACATATAAAAGCTATATATGCAAACATTAGTGACCACTTTACAATGCTAGCAAGATTTAAAAGCTATCACTTAGTTATAAGAGCAAAATAATTTGATAAGATGTCCTCTGACGGAGGAAACACAGAATCACTGTAAATCATTTGACCATATGTTCAAAGGATGCTTTGTAGAATAAAAAACTCTCTGTGGTTGAGGGCAAGTTCCAGATGAGCCAGGCACATGGCACTTGACCTCCACTCACCTATCTGGTCAGTCATCCTTTTCCGTTCCTATAAACTAGTCATTTAAGGACTTCACTTCTGATAATATACCTTTGAACATGTCACTGCCACATGTCCGGTTACAGTTCAATTCACAGAAAAGAAAGTCTCATGCACACTGCCACAGTAAAGGTGGTGATTTGCCAATTAGATTGTTCTTAAATTCTAAAACAAGTGAAATTCCTTGGCTACATTTTTTAGCTCCTTAATCAGGTTTGCATCCTGTATAAGTTAAAGCAGGCCTCAGGCTGGTACGACTTAGCAAGGTGGCCAGGTCTGTACAGAGCTTCAGCCAGGTTGGGGTGTGCACTTTGGGTAAATCAACCAAACACTAGGATCTGAACTATTAACTCTGACTCCTTAATTTACGTGCTCTAAATGGATATGAGGAAATAGAGCGGGCAACAGCACAATGCGCCAGTGTACCAATCAAATTTCCCACATAGACAGTGCTATCTCAACAGAAGGGCTTCTCTTGTTGACTTAGCTACCACCTCTCGGGGAAGTGGAGTACACATGCTGATGGGAGAGGATTTCCCAGTGGCACAAAGTGCTCCAGGGGCACAGCAGCAGAGAGACTGTAAGTGTGCAGAAGCCCTGAGTTGGAAAGTGAAAGTCCAGTGGCAATCTGACAAAGTGCTTTGCTTCAAGTATTTATTTAAGTAAACATTGCTAAAACAGTTACTCATTTGTGGCTAATAATGAAACCTGCCTCAGTACTGTTCTGTTTTTAGGAGATTCCTGTACAATTAGAATGCAGAAGTAATTAATTGGCTCACTTACTTATTGCAAGTTTGTCTATGTGAGTTTTTGCTGCCCTTGCCCTGCCTGTGCTTCCTTTGCTTAACTCTGATTCTTATTTTCCAGTTGCATTATTTTCTCAGGCTCCTTGTAAACAATCTGAGCTTCATTCTCCTCTCACTTATGCCAGTTAAGAAATTAGGAGTAGCTGAAGGCCGTGGATTTCCACTGATGTAACTGAAGGCCGAATTTAATACACTGGGACTGATTGCCCTTCTCTCTTACCTAGCTAAAGTATTTATGTGGTCCCAATTAACACAGTGTATGAGTGTAATGTAGATAGCCTCAACAATACCCTGGAGAGATAGGGATGTGCTCTTGTCCCATTTTAAAGATGAGGAACAGACGTAGAGAGACTAGGTGACTTGCCCAGGGTCATACAGGAAGACCATCTAGACCACTGTCCTCACTTTACATCAGTGTCGCTGGTGTCTCATTCCATTCACTTACACCAGGGGTTCCCAACCCCTGGCCCTCAGGCTAAAAGTGGCCCACGAGGTTTTTTTCAATTGGCCTTCGCTCCCCTGCAGCTGTCCGGGAGGTGCCCGCCCAGTCCCGGTGGGCAGTCAACTGGGAGCTGCGCTGTGGCCTCTGGCCCCCTGCTCGCTCCTCCAGGTTTCGGCACACAGCTGGGACCCAGGCTCTGGCCGCAAGCCCCCACATCCCCCTCACCTGGTTCTGCCGCGCAACCGGAACCAAATCTGCAGCCTCTCTCCCCCTGGCCTTACGACACGCAGCCGGGACCCGGGCTGGCCATCATTGTTTTGAATAGTTTGATTTTTTTAAATTAAATTTTAAAGCTGTTTTTTTAAAAAAATAACATTTAAAATTTTGCTTTTCATTAAGTAAAGTAATTAAATTAATTCAAATTAATTATATAATCTTAATAGAAATGTAATAGAAATTTAATTAATTTAATTTTAATTTAATTTTAATTAAATAGACTCCTGGCCCTTTCTGGCTGTAAAAATTATATTTGTCGCCCTCGAGGCAAAACGGTTGGGAACCAGTGACTTATACCCATGTCCCATTTTGAGTGCTTGAAATCTATTGAACTAGTCTTGACTGACCAGCATCTGTCAGAAAACAAATTTTGGCTGTGTGATTCAAATAATACACTGTCCCTGCATTCTATTTTTCAGATATAAATTGGTTTTATAACTCTGTGTGTGTGTGTGTGTGTGTGTGTGTGTGTGTGTGCGCGCGCATGTGTAAATTAAAACACACAACCTCTCCAGTCCTTTTTCTAATTATATGTGTGGTAAAATTGGCCACCACTGTTCTGTAGTAATTGTTCACATTAGTCAGCACACTGCTAAGTTCTCTTTGTTTACATCATGCTGGTTTGAAGAATTTGTACAACAGCAATAGGTTGTGACGAGGCTTTTAAATATATAAATATTGTCAACATTGTGGTGGTTAATGCTTCATATAACAAGCAGTGTAGCAACAGATGTGTTTTGCTACTAAGTGTTTAGTAAATGTCTCTCTGTTCCTGATAGCCCATTTAACCTGCAGAGTTCTTGAGCTCTAGAGGGTGGATTACCTCAAGGAACTGACTCATGTATTTCTTGGCATTTTATAATTACTTAGATTAAATTGAAAAAGAAATAAGTACAGAAGCAACAAAGGAATACGTGGGTCCTTCAGCTTTGGTAATGCCATGTGACGTTATCTTAACTTCTGCATCAAACTGACTTGTGGCCTATGAAAAGCCACTCCCACAGGAGGTTGGGTATTGGCTTCCCTCAGGGTTTTCCAGTAGGATTGGCAGCATAGGTTTTGGCCAGTTTTTCTCACTAGCCCTACCAGCCAAGGCAACAGGTCATGGCGGGAATGGGCTACAGCAGTGCAGTCCTATGCTCCCTTCCTTGCTAGCACCTCTCACTTTCCTTCACTCCAATCTCCCACCCTTGCTGGACACTTCCTCCACATGCACCTACAGTGCCATCGGCTGGTGACAGCTCAGGGGAAATTCATCCCATTCACTGTGAAACATGGATGGTGTCTAGAGCAGGGGCCAGCAACCTTTGCCGACTCCTGTGCCAGCCCCTCCTCCTCGACCCTCATCTGGTGCCGACAGCCCATTCATGGAAAGAAGCCACCTGGAGGGGCTCCTCTCAGCAGCGTGCCTGGGGACCCCATCCCCAGGCACGCCATGGAAAGAAGATAACTGGAGTTACTCCTTTTGGTGGTGGCACACCACAGAGAGGAGCTGCTCTGGGTGGCTTCTTTACATGGTATGCCTGGGGCCTGGACATGGCCGGGACCTCCGCACTGCAGCCGCCCCCAAGAGAAGCCACTTGGAGTGTCTTTTGGTGGCAGGAGTGGCAATTTCTGTGGCACCACAGAGGATGCTGAGTGCCGCTCCAAATGGGCTTGTGTGCCACTGTTGTCACGCGTGCCGGGGGTTGCCTACCCCTGCTCTAGAGTCTTACATTCTTGTAGAGGATTTCTTTCCCCACACAGACAATTCCAGGGAACAGCACAGATCTTCAGTACGAAGGTGCTCCTTGCACAGCAACTGAAAGTTTGAGTCCCTAATCATAGGCCAGGGGTCGGCAACCTTTCCCAGCCCCCATGCCAGCCCCACCCCCTGCACTCTCAGCAGGTGCCAGGGCGGGGCCAGCAGGGGACAGAAACTGTGGCTGCTTTCCCCTTCTGGCTCCACCCATCCAGCAGGGACTGAGGCTGCAAGAGTTGCTGAGGACCGGGTTGGCAGGAGCCGCCACCCATGTGTGGCTCTTCCGGCCCCAGACCCCACTGTGGGGCGGGGGGGGGAGGAGGGGGCAGGACCAGCAGGGGAGAGAAGCCGCAGGGCCAGGAGCCCTGCATGCCACTCTGAATGGGCACACGTGCCATATTTGGCATTCGTGCCCAGGTTGCTGACCCCTGCCATATCTACTGGTGTGTTCTCATTTAGGGGCACGCACAATGAGAATTATCATCTGTGAAGTGAGTATGACAGTAACTAATTAAAATAAAACAAGTGAAAAGATTACACTATGGAGACTTAATGACCACTCAGCATATTTGATAATGCCACTGCTGTCTATATCAGATTCACCAATATATTTAATAGCTGAACAGATGCAACTCACTAGAGCACCACATGGTATACTGCAGCAGGGAGTCTCATTTGACAAGTTGGTTTTGTTTTATTTCCTTTCTGCAGAAGCCTTCCTAATACCATTAGCTTTGTAGTGTTTTTGATTTGTTATGCAGCAAGCAGAAAGAGGCAACAGGATTCTGTGCTGCTTATTTTCAAGGCAGGGTTCTAAGCTTCTCAGTGCAAACACTGTAAGATTCCAGATAAAGCAACTGTAAAAGAATGCTTTAATGTAAAACTGACAGTTAGCCTTAGATATTAGAGGTTTTATTTTTAGCATGTATGTATATACTAGGTCTGAGAGAAAATTCTGGGTAGGCACTTGGTAAGATATCAATTATGCTGCAACTCCATTTTTTAATTGCAAGTTTTTTGTGTACATGTCTGCAAGTTGCTTTGCTCAACTAGCAATAACTCTTCCCTGCAGTAGTGCCATGGGACACTGGAGTTGTTTGGTGCAGCAAGAATTGCTCTCGATGGATCAATTCTTAGGAGCATTCTGCATGCTATTTTCCAATCCTCTAATTGCTTGTGCCTGGAAAAAACACCTGATATATACTCAAAGACTAAAATAAGATGGTGGTGCACTTAATATACTCTGAAAATCACAGAAAGCTGTGGAATTGATAAAGGGCCTTTGCAAATGTGATTTGTACTGTGGCTTTCATGCAGCTCAGTGTAGAAATATGAAAAACTAAAAATGAAAACTGAATGAGAGTAACAGCTTCAAAGATTTTGCTCTTTTGTCTCCTAGTCCTCTTTCCTCCCCCTCCCCCAGTTACTCTGTCTTCTTTAAAAATAGGTTTAAATCTCATATTCCTCGCTAAGGCAATAATACAGTCAAGGTTAGGTTATTGTTATGAGCCTGGTATTCTAGATTCATGAATTCCTGGACAATGTCTTCAGCAGGGCTAAAAAAAAGGGGTAACTTATAGTCATCTGAAGTATCAATTTGAGAATACAGTGTAAGTATCCTGCTTTGTTCTGATTCAGGATCATAGAATTGCTGGTCATTACATGAGCAGTCCTAAGTAATTATTTCTTTCTTTCTTTCTTTCTTTCTTTCTTTCTTTCTTTCTTTCTTTCTTTCTCAAAGGGTTATTTGGCTAGTCCAGTGGCTTGGATGTAGTGTGGTACATTACTACCTGGGTGTTCTAGGTCCAATAATGATTTAAGTATTCTTGTTCCTAAAACTGTTGAGCTACAAGCACAGTGCAACTTTCTCTGTTCCCAGAGATGTGGAGAAAAGTCAAAGAGAGTAATGCTCATATATGTTGCAGTATCCTCTAGTGGTTAGATTTATGTGTAAACTATAATACTGTACAAGCGACTAACTATAGAGCTTATCCTCCATTTGTTTTATGGGAAATCTCATTTCACTTAATGATAGCCAGGAGGTGAGTGGAGCTATGAAAGAAGACGAGGCTGGTGGAGCTTCCCACTGAATATACCAAAGGCTGTATAAGGAAGTGTCATTTGCTTTCGGAGTTTTATCATTGCATTTTCATTTGTCTGTATTGTAGGGAGCTATTGGTAACATGCTGACTTGACAAAAATACATGATACAACATACTTTGAATGTACAAAAGTACAGTGTGCTCAGGGAGTTAGAAGCATGATTCCCATTAAGAATGGGATTCTATATTTATTTCCTTGACCTCTGCAATTGCAAAAAAAAGGCCAAATTCTCTGCTGGAGTAAACTAACGTGTCACCATAGGAAGTATTCCATTGGAGCCATGCAGTTTACACCAACAGAGACTTGGGCACTGGGAGGGGGTTGCTGATATGCTCAGAGTGTTGTCATGTACCACCTGTATTCTGCTGCTAGGACAGAGAAGGTGGGTATGTCATAACCAGCTATGCTCTCTGACCTACAGGTCAAGCTTTACCAAAAAAAAATGCTCAGTCTGGTTCAAGTATGAGATCCCATTCTAATCTGTATGATCCTGATGTAAATTCAGAGTAACTCCACTGACTTGATTGGGATTTCTGAGTAACTCATTCCATTAGGCTTGAGGGAGCATATACAATTTAAGGTAACTTTATTTTTTTTCAGTTGCTGATCTGTTTGGCCAATTGATTGGCCACAGATGTAACGTCAGGGTAGAAAAGAAATGTTGCTTAACATTTTCTTGTTGCAGCAGTGTGTACATTTTGTTTAAAAAGATGAGAATCCTTCACAAATCACCAAAGTTAAACCATCTGGTATTTCAAAATACAGTCTTTTATATTCTTAACCCTTTGCAAATATTTGCCATGAACACTTTTAAATAGTTTTGAAAGTTGTGTTAATAAGAAAGCTAAATAGCTCTATCAAAACAGCATAATCAGGATTAATAGAATAAAACCTAAATATACTTAAAATATGATGAATTTTTTTCAGTATTATTCTCATAGGGGGCGTCTACACTTGTAAATTAAGTCGACTTAAGCTTGCTTAATTCGACTTAATTTACTCTGCGTCTAAACTTCACTTTCCTTAAGTTGACTTAAGCAAGCTGCTTAAGTCGACTTAAGGAAAATTAAGTCGACTTTACTAAACCTGCTTTTAAGTCGACTTTTGGCTTAAGTTGACTTTCTAAAGTCAACTTAATCCAGTGTAGACCTGGAGTAGCCCTAAGTCGATTCTAAGTCGACTTAGGGCTCTATAGGACTCCCCCACCGCCCTCCCTGCCGGGGGGGGGTGGCACAGGGATAGCCTGGAATGCCCCCCCACAGGGCAGGGCAGAGCCCAGCCCACCCTGCCCCTATGCCCTGCCAGTGTCCCTGTCCCCCTTTGCCCTGTTGTATCCAGTGTGGACACTCTAGGTCGACTTCGTAGGGTCCCCCCAAAGTCGACTTAAAATTTAAGTGTAGACATGCGAAATCGACTTAAATTCACAAGGGTAGACATAGCCATAGGGTCAAATCCTGGAGCTTAGAACCCTGCCCAGTTAGCTGGATTATACTCCAACCCAAGCCAGAGAAAAACTGTATGGATATGCCATGGCCCTGACTGCAAAAACTTTTCTGTCTCCTGAGCTCTGGTTTTGCAACATGCAGTGCCTCGTGGATCTGTGTAGCTGTGGATCAACTAACCCTCCTTAGCTCTATCCTCGGTACCTTATTAGAATCTGCTGTGCAGATGTGTTCCATGATATATAGGGCTGGCATATCCCCCAAATTCTTCCATCTTGTCCTTCAGCTCCAATTTATGTCATTTAATTACACTAGTTCTGCTGTTCCAAAGAGGTAGTCCTGTTAGTTTAGTTCACCAAAACAAACAAGGGGTCCTGTGGCACTGAATATGAGACTTCTTCATTCTCAGTGTTGGGGGCTGGATTTGCCTCATCACCCTAAAATACAGAACTTACCTGGCCTGCTAATATATGTCCTTTCACTGAGTTGTGAAAAAAAAATAATAAAAATGCTGCTGTGACAGTACCAGAGCTGTGCTTTATCTGTCTTGTATCAGAAGTATTGTTCAGCATCTCAGATTACCATATTAATCTTCACTATTGCCTGACACAGGTGTAATATCAGGAATTCAAGCAACATGACAAGGTTATTCCTTGTGACCCTCAGAGTTGTTAGTAAGAGGCTGTTTTGAGTCACAGACATCTTTTGGACTGTGGAAAACCCAATTGATTCCCTATAGCACTTTTTTTTTTCTTTCTCACTGAAAATAATTGAGAGTTCCATGCTGTATTTTTCTTGTAGTAAAGAGTAATGTTGGGAATCCAGACTGTGCCTCCCCTGGCTTGCATTCTTCCACTCATGTTCTGTGTATGTTATGTAGTTAATACTTGCAGGATTTTTCACATCAATATTATCTTCTTAAATTTCCTGGAATTACATAGCAAACTGGTTTGTGTTTGTGTGTGCTTCAGAAGTGATACTGATTTTGGAAGATTGTTGGTTGCTTTTCAAGCACTAGATCTTAATGTAGCTCTGCAAGAACAAAAAGACCGGACCAAGTCGAGCTCAAGCATTGGAAGTGAAGAAAACAGGCTCTATGCTTGGGGCCAGTGCTCCCTCTGCAAACAGACAAAGTGGGATTTTCTCCCACAAAAGCTCATGCGATAAATAAATCTGTTAGTCTTTAAAAGTGCCACAGGACTCTGTTGTTTCTCTGCAAACAGGTAGAGCAGCCTGGAGAGTAGGAGGAACCATCTCAGTTAGTAGACATCAATGCATGGCAGAAGTAAACTAAAGCCTGAAAGGGCTACAGTAATTTACTATCCCCTGAGTCAGTAGGAAACACACAGCGAAGAAATGCGCCCCTGAATGCTGCTGGTGTGGTATAGCATCTTGCTACCTTTGATTCAGAGCTAAATATTTTCTCCAATGCCTTTGCTGAGTTTGATCCTCCACTGCATCCCTTTAAGATGTTTTACAAACCTTTTAAAATCACTTTGTTCAATCCAGATCTGCTTCGTCTATATCCACTAGGACACTCATAGCGACTTCGGTACTGTAGTGTGATAGGGAATGTATCATGACCTATGTTTGGACTCCAAGAGGTTACATCCAATTTCTCCCTAGACAAATTTGTATTTTTTTCTGAGATATGTAGGTTTTCTCAAGGTTGGAGAAGACAATTATTGGCATTCCACTCTACATGTTTGTTTTTAGACCTCCCGTTTCATTAATATTAGTTAAACACCCAAACTTTTTGCTTCATTCTGTGTCAATGTACATGTATTTTGCAAGGTCTGGGCCACCAAGACATTGTTCATATGCACTAAAACATACCACCTCTCTGGTCACTGTCAAAAATTGGATTCTGGATATGAAAGGACATACTCTCAGTCTGGTGGTGAGGAGACTAACAAGGTCATCTGGGCTTGGTCACTACCAATGAGGTGCACCTGTATGACTTGCTCTGCCTGAGGGGGGAACCTAAGAAGGGAAACCTGCCCGAGGAAGGAGGAGTGAATTGGAGGGGGGCTGATATACTCTCATAGTCTTCTGCCTTCAGAAACAGATCAGAGAAGACATTTGGAGCAGCGCCAAAGCATGCTGGAGATGGACAAAATAATAATAAAAATAATAAAATAATAAATATAATTAATAAATAATAAAAGACAATAGACCCCTTTGGTAGGCCAGGCCCAAAAAGCTGAATCCAGAAAGCTTGCCTGAGAGCTAGATTACTTTTGCCTTTCTTTTCTTTCACTCCTAGTCCCCTCTGTCATAAGGCAAAGACCGCAGAAAGACCTTTTCTCTGGTCTGTTTCTCTGGTCTGAGGGTGAGGAAAAGGCATTATAAAAAACTTGAAGACTAGACAGACCAGTGATCTGATTTGGTATAGCAACTTTTTAGGTGTTAGGGCATCTGGGAAATGATACTGTCCCAGGCTAAGATAAAAATGTACAGATGTATTTGTGGCAAAATAGTGCTAATTATCTCAAAGTTATCTTGAGATTTCTCCACTGTTGCAAGGATTTAAGACCTTATCTAACTTCATATATTGCTGTTAAGCACTGAGTCCAAAGAAAGAAAGAAAGAAAGAAAGAAAGAAAGAAAGAAAAAGAAATATTCCTCTCTGGTGTAAGGCAATTGAAATACTTTTAAAATCTAATTTTAGGATGCAGATCGGGTTATTTCCTGTTGAAATAAATGGATTTAGAACCAGGAAAAATTGTCTCTAAGGAGGTTTCCAATTACCTGAAGTGTAGGAAGTGAGGAACATCTAGAGAGCATTATAACATTTATGACACCTTAATGTGTCATCCTGCATTTTAATTTTATCTCAGAAGGCCTCTTCAGTTCTTAACATGTAATACAGCATATTCACACCCACTGAATTCTATTGCTAATTTCCAAAGACGACAACAATTTCTGCACCAAATCCCTTAATGCCTCTGAATGTATTTCAGCCTTTCTATACGGTTGAATATACGAGGGATAAGGACATCACCTGCATATTAGAAAGGACAGGTAGCAATGGAAAAGACAAAACAATTTATGTGTGAGTGTTATTTTCCTTGTTGGTGATAATGCAATGGAAATTTGTGATAATGTTCAGTGTAATTGGAGAGACTCCATAGCACTGTTCTTGCAAGATGGAGCATAAATACTCTTGGAACAAGTAAGCATGGTTACTTGACTAGGAGTCTTTTGGTGATTAAGTTGGGTAGATTCTTGTTAGTTCAAATGTCCTCCCCACAATGTTTTTGCTTCATTATATTCTTTAATGGTAAAGATACTGTTATTTGATGCATGATAAAAAAGCCTTATTTAGAGCCTTAGCTCTGCAGCTTCTAATACGTGTGAAAATAAATATTTATGATCATGTAGTTGTCATAAAGTATTTTCTGCACATTACAAATCATAAATGGGTTGTATTTTTAGATTGGCAATCCATGGATACTGAGGTCCAATCTACAATTTCATATTTAAGATAAATATTTTAACTTTAAATGAAAGTGGCAAGCCTTAAAGGTTGTTCTATGTTATATCATCCTTCTGTCACTTCATTTTAATTCTGGAAAAACATTATGATCATAAAAATCAGTATTACACCAATGTATTTTAATTATATGTGTGTTGATTTAATATAAAAATATGTTGTGTATCTAATGTAAGTCATACAGAGAAACCACATACATATAATAAACTAAGCTGTTTAATCTCAGTATATTTCTTCTATAGGGTTAATGTTTTCATATTTAGTTACTTTTCTAGAGCCATTGCAGATCTATAGGGCTGAATTCCAGTCTCAGATGTGCAAGATGTACCATATCGAGAAACTGTATGTCTGTGCTGGCTAACCCCAAGTGTTTAAAAATTTCAAGACTGTCTAAAAGCTATGAGATTCTAAAGAGAATAAGTTCAGGGTTCTTTTTTATTTGCTTTCTGGTGTGGAGGCTTTAGGGATCTCATTTTCAAACTTTTCTGCGCAACAATGAGAAATTAATTTTAAGAATCAAAGAAAGCCGGAAAGCCGAGATTCTTTAGTAATAAGATGATTCCAACAGGTGGAGCTTTTAGAAAAACACCAAATATTGAAACACTCTCCATTAAAACCTTAAGAGTTGGTAACATTGTGGACCCTAGAAATATCAGCTACTGTGCATGGATTGTTTTTGTAATACTTGAAATATTAAGCTATGCTGTCACACAAATCAGGCTCAAAAGCTTCATAGCAAACTGTAGTCAGTTTTCCCTGAAGAAAAATGATTCTTGCATGTATGGGGAAGGTCAGTAAAAATAGCACAGACATTATGCTTTGTATGGAAAACTTACTTGAGAAATGCGTTAAAGTTCTCTGCAACTTGATGACTTGTACATGGCTTGTACAAAAATAGAGAGGGACCTAAGCTGCAAAATGGAGATCTGAAATCGCATTTCTAACCCATGCTAGGCTTTTGGCTGGATCCATTTCTAAGACAAGACGAGATGCAGAAAGGTTATGGGTTCAGATTTCAAATGCAACCTCAGCTTAGCTTCTGCCAGTAGGAGATGCTACGATCCAGCATTTTGGTTCAGATCCAATTTTACAGAGAGCCTTTCCTCCCACTATATTCTGTAGCTAAATCTGAAGTTCCTGCCAACAGAATGACATGGTTGGACCCTTCTTCAATTCAGCTCTCTGGTTCCCTTTACAAGATTAAGGCCTAAATGAGAATTAAATTCACATCTGTGACTCCTGCACAAGAAGTATCGTGGAAAGGGAAAAGGTGTCAGACTTAATTGCTTGAAAATATATGTTGTTTTAATGGAGTTGTATATCAAAATCAATCTATTAATTAGCTGACAATTCCTATTATTTTCACAAGGTCCATTCAGTTATAATTATCATTTACCATTCAAGTACCATTCTTTTATGCTAATTTTCAAATTATTCTTGCTTTTGCTCTAATAGCTATTTGACTCATAGAAAGAACACCTAATTAATACCTATGCACACTGTTGCAATTAAACATTAATCAGATTTGATTTTTAGAGTAATGCACCACCAATCTTCTAATCTCCTGAGTTACAACTTGATGAAACCTTGATTACCCTAGTTATAAAGTTCACAATTCAAAAGGAATTTTTGTCCAAAACCCAGTACATGATGGTGATTCTTATTATATATTTTACATTGTTGCTAAAATTCCATGGAGATAAATTACTTGGAAATGAGATGCAATAATAACAGAAAGAGAGCCTACCGCACAGAGATAGACATAAATATATAAAAAGATCCCCAGTCACAGGCACACATTGACCTGTCAGAATGATCTAAACTAAGCAATGGATGGTTTTTTTTATTAACCTGGGGATGGCAATGTCTAGCCAAATCATCTCCCTCTGGTTTCCAGTGTAATGGGGAAAGGCAGTTGATGCAAACCTAAGCAGTGCATGAACTTTTAACCTAGATACCTTATCAGCAACTTTCCAGCATGTAGTATCTTACACGTTGCAGTGTAAGCTGTTCTCAGAGAGATCATAATAGTTTTGGGGTTTGGGATTTTTAATTTTTTGGGTTTTTTTCGGGTTTATTTTTTCTTTTGAGGAGAAAGCAAACAGTCATCTAACTTTCCCACGTCAAAAGGCACACATAAATAGACTAGTGATTGATGGTACCGTGGTGTTGTACCACTGGTGGTGCTGCGGCCTGACGGCATTACTGATTTTCTTTGGTGTGGACAGCCTGTTTATAGAGCTATGTGCTGTGTGAGGTTCTGTGGTAAGGTCCCTGCATTTCCCAGACATAGTGGAAGAATTTCTGTTGGCCAAGGGATGTGTGGCAAGGAATGAACAAATTGGAAGATTGAGATGGGCTTCATCCCATCCTAGCAACCAGTGATTCATGGAAACTTAATAGCATCCGACTGTGTTAACTTTCCACTGTTCCCCACACCTCTTTTTGTGGACAGGAAGTGGGAGGTGCGGTGGCTGGACAGGCCTCCCCAGGATCATTGGGATCTGCAGGCTTTGTGGAGACCTGTGCATGCTCAGTAATGTCTCTTTCCTACAACTCAGCCTGCCTGCTGTCTCACTTGTTGCTGATAAACTACTCCACTATCAGGGAACTATGCCTTAAGTTTGAAGATTGTATCCAGGCTTCATTTATTATTGTAAGGATTGGTGTTTTCTAAATATAGACAAATTTATAGATCTGGTCTCTCAAAACCACTTTTAAAGACAGGTTGCATTCTCTGGGTTATGTGTTTTTTTAGATAATTTAAATATTTTTGGTGGTGTATTAATAAGAAAAAAGAAAAAGTAGGAAGAGAAGAGGACAGAGTAGGAGTGCCTATATAGGCTGCTACAATTATAGAACCAAAGAGAGGCAATTATATCCAGATTTCATTCTTTTAAAAAATCTGAATCTACAGTTGTGCATGGAAACCATGCAGTTGCATGAGCCAACAAAGGAATTATGCTACATTTTGCAATTTGCTACCATATTCCATTAGTAAATACACATACAATTGACCTATTTGGACATTGTTTGTATTTGGACTTTACTGAGTTGAAATTTAATTTAAAATTTACCCCTAAATGTTCATACAGGGAATAGACTTATCTTGTTTTCATCATAAAATCAGCTGAGCAAATTATGTAATATTGATATGAAATTGTTTATTATTGCCTTTATTTCCTTAAAAACAAACAAGCATAAAACCTGTAGCTGAATATTTTCAGCCACAAGAATATCGTCAAATTACAGTACATTATCTGATTTTTCCGATTCTCTTTGTCTAGTAAAATCAATGGGAGTTGTACAATTAAACCTTTTTCCTACTCTGAAAGGGCAAGGTTCTGGGCTAGACTTAAACAGAAATGAAAGCAACAACACCATTTAAGTGGGCAAAATATAGCCCATTGCCTAACACTAGTGCAATGTCATTGGGTTTCCATAGATTAACTGAAGACATGATTTGTTCCAGCAAAGCACCTTGCTGGCTAGCCGTTGGCAAGACCTTAAAGTTACATTTTCTGTGCTGCAATAAGATAACTCTAGGGAAGAGGTTTATAACCATCTACAAATATATGAAAAACAAACAGAGTCCTGTGGCACTTTTAAAGACTAACAGATTTATTTATTACATGAGCTTTTGTGGGAGAAAATCCCACTTTGTCAAAGCGTCTGACAAAGTGGGATTTTCTCCCACGAAAGCTCATGTGATAAATAAATCTGTTAGTCTTTAAAAGTGCCACAGGACTCTGTTTGTTTTTCTGCAATAGACTAACAAGGCTACCCCTTTGGAACTTGATTATAAATATATGAAGATTCTTATATACCCAGGTGGCAAAAGGGCCGAGAGTGTAACAATTTGTGGAGAAATCCGATGAAAATGTAGGCTGAATATTAGGGTGGAGTGGGAGGTGAGGGTGGAATCACTAACACTGAGGTCTCTTACGCTGTACAGTCTCCTTGTAACATCCATCTCCAGAGTTGTGTAAATGGAACTGAATTTAGCAGTAGAGAATAAACTGAAAGGAATTAAGCCTGCATTGGATGGATGCATTGGCACCCGGGGGCCAAGCCTACATTTGCGCCTCCTGCCTCATGCTCCCTACACATGGCAGAAGGTGTCCCAGATTTGCCCGCCCAGCTGCCCCAGGGTGGAAGAAGTTGGTATCTGCAAGGAGGGTGGAGGATTGAGGGGGTTCAAATGCAAGCTTGGATCCACTGTCCCCCCAGCGTGCGGTGCCTTCCTGTCCCTCTGCAGCCCTGTAGCTTGACACTGGCTCTGATGGGGCAGCCTCAGCCCCCAACCTTGGGGTGGGGGGGAGTAGGATAGCCTTTCATAACTCGCTTGAGGGTTCCTGAGTGGCACTGCTCAGTGCCTCCTGTGCCCCCTACCCGTCCCTCTGTCCCTCCCCCCTGAGAATGGCAGGATGGCGGTCCTCCCTCCCCCACCACCATTGGACTTACATGCTGCTCCAGCCCTACAGCCAGGTGTCTCAGATGCCACAGGCCAGCCCTTCACAATGCATGGGAAGGGAGGTGGATACTGAGGGGTCCCCCAGCACCTCCTCCATCCACCACCCATTGTGAAGGGTTGGACAGGCGCACCATACCATGACACCCCTGTTCCCTGCACTTACTCGCAGCTCCATCTTATCTGAGATGCTGTCACCCTCCCCCCAAGCATGGGGGGAGTGTGCTGGTCCGGCACCTCCCTGTACCCCAGTGCCCAGTGGCTTGCTCTCCCGCTCATCATGCCACTGATTTTTATCTTTGGCATTATGTTTTTCTTGTTTTCTGTATGAGGCAGGGTGAGGAGCTGACTATGGTACATGTTTTTGAATGCCCTTACTTTTGGAGATTTGGATAAGATCCTTAATATAATTCTAGCTAGCGATTTGGGTTAGTAGTGATACATCTGGAGCCAAATCCCTCTGCCTTCTTCATGCAGGGCTGTGATTCAGTGGGAATGGAGAAGGTCTGCTGTGAATGGGGTAAAAGAGGAAGGTTTGGGCACCCCATACTCCCTGCATACTCTGGAGTTTCTACACTGTGGGTGCTTCCTTTGACCTGGGGAACTGAGGGGGTGGGGTTAAGTGTAAAGTTTTTATGGGATGAGTGGATCTCCATACATGGATCCTTCAGTGATTCTATGCCATGCTATTAATTGAGGCTATTGTTACCTTAAAGCTAAGAAGGAGGATTCTCTTACTGAAAGATCTGTTGTATGGCCAGCTACGTGAGCTGCAGCCTGATTTCCAGCATATGACCCATGGCATGCATGTTTGCACTTCCCAGATGTTCATGCCCTGGAATTAGGGTGACCAGATATTTTGACTTTGTAGGGACAGTCCCCATATTTGGAACTTTTTCTTATGTAGGCACCTATTACCTCTCCCCTCCCCCATCTCTGTCCTTGCTATCTGGTAACCCTAACTGGAATGGAAGCAAATTAGAAAAAAAATGTGTTTGGGAAATCATTTTTAGATGCATTCATTCACAAATGGTAGACCCTGCTGAATATCCAAAGCTTTGAGTGTGTGCCACTAGTAATGTAAAAATTCAGCAGTCAGTGTATAAAGAAATGTATTTCTCACTGAAGTATTCCATATGCTGTACATTTCCTTTGGTAAGTGTCTTTGGAGAATTCTGAACATGTATTATGCTCTTGTCTCAAACACATTAGATGGTAAAAGAATTGCAACACTCTGGTGGAGTGTACTTATAAGTTTTTCTATATTCATTTTTCTTCTTTTCCTCTTTAACCTTTTTCATATTTGCTGACACATATTGTGGACCCATGCTTTTACCATATCACTAGCCAAGATTTCCTTCTGGTGCATTTCAATTGTATTTATGGTTTTATACTCATTTTTGTCAAGGTTCATTCACGCTTTATTTTGTCTTTCACGTACTCTATATCAGACATGATTATATTACCACTGTTCACACCATCAGGCCTCTGTCAGTGCCCTCTCAAAGGACTCGCTCAAGGCCCCAGTGAAGGCTTAGTTACCAGAACGTTGGTGATATAATCAAGAGAATCTAGTTCAGAGTAGTGAGAAAGTATCAGATTTTTTCCAAGGGAAAGGAAAGAAATTATCTTTTTGTTACTTAGCCTTTGAAATGAGTATAATGCCATTCAGAAACCAAAACCAGATTTAACTTAGAAATTTGGCCCACACCCCCAAAGATGGGGATTTCTGATTTAATCCTTTCTTCACAGGAAATGTATTTTCCAGGCTTAATGTCCATTGCTAGCTGTAGATGGTAGTGGTGTCATCAAAAAGTCTAAATGAAATCTCATGTTTAACTCAGCCATTGTGCCAAGATATTGCAATAAATGTGATATATGTTGATTTACTCTCCTGAGACACCTTCTAATGCTGATTGTATAATAGGGGGAGTTAAGGATGCATTTCCATTACTAAGGTAGAGCGCTCTTATTCAGGTTGAGCTACATAGAAGACATGGGTGGTATATATAAGAGGCTGGGGGAGGATAAGTCTCCCTCAGAAAGCCTGGCCATGCATGAGGGCAAATGTCACAGGTGTATGGATCACCTTTAGAGGCACACCAGATTGCCACCTTTGGAGTGCAAAAAGTGGTTTCCTGGAAGTGAGGGGAGGGGCATTGGCCCTCGGACTGTGGCCCCATCTGGCCCGTGTTTGAACTCTTTTCTCAAGGTCCCTCCCTTGCTCCGCCCCTTCTCTCTAGGGCTTCACCCCTGCTTGCCCACTGCTTGCCCCTTTCCACAGAAGGTAGCAAGTGGTGGGCGGGTGGGGATATGACTCAGGGGAAGAGGCAGAGCGGAATAGGCAGCAGCAAGGTTCGAGGGACGGGGCTGGGTGGGGGTGGGAAGAAGTGAAGCAGGGGCAGGTCCGCAGGGGGCAGAACCATGGTAAGGGCACAGGTGGCCCTCACAGATCTAGGGAGCTTCTGACATGCACGTGTAAACCTCTCCAAATGCAAGACTCGCACATTGCCTGTGACAGAAGGGCTGTGTGTAGCTTGAAAGCTTGTCTCTCTCACAAATAGAAGGTGGTTCAATAAAAGATATTACCTCACCCACTTTGTGTCTCTATCGTCCTAGGCCAGATATGGCAGCAGCAACACTGCATGCACTGTTTAGTTAGGCCTTTGTACTATTGCTGCCTTTTTGGAGGTAAGGCAGATGTTTTTATCTTACTGGATCACATTCTGCTCTCTAATGCCTGACGCTGGTTTTCACTGAAAGGACATTCAGCGTTTGACATCCACAGAACACCAAAAGGGAGAACCAAGTCCTCAGACTTTTGTACATAAATCACCTTACTTATCGTAAAAATTAAGTTAATAATACCTATTAAGAAAATCTTTCTGAATACATGTTTTATCAATCTTAGAAATCCATTTCCAGCCTTAACCTTTTTTTTTTTTTTTTTTTTTTAAATTCAACTGAGGTGCATTTACAACTGAATCTGTGTTACAAATCCTTCTGAAATTACCCAGGATGTTAATATGCAAAATAATTAACACCTCTGTGGTTATAGTTACAAGAATCCATGAATTATCTGAAACCTAGAATAACCTACTCACCTTCAGTTTTTCTACGGGAGTGGACAGATTTCTTATGAAAATGTTGCTAGATTCGAACAATTTCATGCTAGATTTTTATCCAAAAAATGTTTTGTATGATCAACTATTAAACCCTGGCATTTTGGTATTACTGATTCAATGGAAAATCTGGCTGACAATTACTTAATTACAGCATGAATAATAGCTTTTATAAAGTTGAAGAGTCTACTACTGAGGGAAAATATGGATGCCATTTATTAGTATCAGAAGTAATGATTAGCTCAAAACTGGAGGGACTTTTACATTCTTTATCTGTTGGTTTACTGTGTAGCAGTTCCAGGATAACTATTCAGTTCTAATCCTAAATAAAAAAATTAATTTTGCTTTTACATTTACACATATTGTCTTGATTTTGGTCTGCCCCAAGCTAAGGTCCTATTCCTGCAAAGACACTTGCTTGGCTTTACTGCCTATGAATAGTCTAATTAAAGTCTATGGCTATGTCTACACTACAGAAACTTAGGTTGACTTTGTAAAGTCGACCTAATAAGGTCAACTTGAAGTCGACCTAAAGTCGACCTTATTAAGTCGATTTAACAAAGTAGTTTCCCTGAACAGGGACTTAATAAGTCAACCTAACTCCCCTTAGGTCGACCTAATAAAGTGGACTTAAGTGTCCACACTGTGCTTAGGTTGACCTAAGGAGTCGACTTAAGGGATAGGTCGACCTAACCAGCAATTCTTATTAAGTTGACCTAAGCTTTCATTAAGTTGACTTAAGGAATTTCTTAAGTCAACTTAATGAAAGCCTGGTGTGGACAGGGACTAAGTTAGGTCGACTTAAGCCTTCTTAAGTCAACCTAACTTGCAAGTGTAGACATAGCCTATGGGACTTCTCACAGCACACAAAATTAAGTACATATGGTTGCCTTTGCAGGATCAGGGCCTACCTAAGTAGAATCTTCATTCTTTAAGAACATATACCACTTTATAGATTTATATGCATGAAGGTGGACATGGAGATCTCTGTGCTTATGGGCCTTTATTAGATTAACACATTGGGGAGTTCTTGATCTGTCTGACATTAGTGAAAACTATCAACTGATACTTTTTTTTACATTCACATGACATACCAAAACTAGGACTAACAGGTTGGCCCTATTGATGTCAACAAGAGCTTTGCCACTGACTTCGGTAAAGCCAGGACTTCACCCTAGATTTTTATATCTACCTACATCTTAATCACCGGAGCAATGAGTGATCTCTCAACCTAGATAAAATAGGTTTCTACCTAAGACAGAGGTAATACATAGGCTATGTCTACACTTACCAAAGTTAGTTCGAATTAGTTAATTCAAGCTAATTTTAGTTAGTTCGAAATAACATAATTCAAACTAGCAAATTTTAGTTCAAACTAAGCAAGTGCCATGCATGGCACTTGCTTAGTTCGAATTAGTCAATTGCATTGAGCTCAATGTGCCGGTTAGTTCGAACTAAGCGCTTAGTTCGAACTAACATGGCCACATTGGGTTAATTCGAACTAACTAGTTCGAATTAACCCTTACTTCAAAAAGTATAAGCAAGTTTATTAGTTCAAATTAAGGAAGCCCTTAATTCGAAGTAATGAAAGCCTAGTGCAGCCAGGGCTTAAGTTAGTTCGAATTAAGCTTCCTTAATTCGAACTAACTTGCCAGTGTAGACATAGCCAAAGAGAAGCAGTGTAAGGTTTGCTTGATCAGTTACTTATGCCTCTGATAGTTGAAGGAGAAAGAGTGCCTGAAGCACTAGGGCTGATGTAAGATCTGAGGCCTGAATCAGAGGCTGTGTACCAAAGTTTGGTGATGTATTAAAGTGGTTGTTTATGAGTTTACTATATGACCTTGGCAAAAGCATTGCTAGTGTGGCTAAAAGATAGGCACTCATAATAAACAACAGATATTAGGTGATTCATGTGAGAACACCTTCCAAAAGATCAGCCCAGAGACATCCTGACTTAACATCAAATAAGAGAGTCTGCTAGAAGTTATGAATAGGGATGTTGTTCCTGAGACACCTGGAGCATGGTGCAAGGGAAAGAAACAAGCAGCAGTCATGAAACATGTAAGATAGTACAAGAGCGTTATTGAGGTCTGCTGAACCAACTAGCTATGCAGGGCTGAGGTGACAGCATATGGAAAGAGCACATGCACACCTAATTGACAACACTGGTGGTTTTTTCCCCTCTTATTTTATAGTTTGAGGATGCAATTTTAGTTCCTTTCATTGTATGTGATACTGTCTATAGTAAAGCTTTCCAGAGGAACAAAAGGGAGTTAGATGCCCAATTTCAGTAGGAGTTGGGCACCCAACTCCTCTTTGTGCCTTTGGAAATATCTCCCATGTGTGTAAATCCATAGGCATTTAGATGTCATAACTAAGTTGGACCCATAGTGCATGTGGGGGGTGGGACAGGTGGGGCAGAGTGTCTTTCTGCCATTTGGCCTGCTCTGAATGACTGATAACATATTTGTCTTCCCATTTGTGTTGTGCCAAAATGGCCATCTGTGTGCTAGTTGGGGATAAAGCGAACAATCCCTCAAATATTTCTCTGAATACGCTGACATATTTGAACAAGCAGACTTCGTAAAACTGCATATCACTTCATTGACACAATGTTGCTGTGGTGTTTAGATATTGATTATTGAGGTTTGCTTATTGAGGTAGCATATTAACCCAAGACCAGATGCTTTGAGGAGTCCTAAATCACTAGCTACACTGAAGCTCATTTTTCCATATCCCATAGCAAGCCAGCCTGGACTGATTTCACAGGGTTCAGTGGCTAAGGAGCCATTGCCAGACTGTGTACATTTGATTTAGAAGTGGCTGGACTAGTTCAGTTATCAATATATGCACTCTCTTGGGCAACACTCAGAAAAGAGCATAATGGAATCCTATGCCAAGCTTCATTATACTGCATATGAATACTTCCTTGGTAACATTTACCATTAAGAAGAGTGGTTAATAACAGTTACATGTGTTAAGGGTACATCTGCACTGCAAAAAAAAACAACCCCTTGTGACAGTGAGTCTCAGTGTGTGGAACTAGCACTAAAAAAGCAGTGTAGAAGTCCCTGGCAAGAAGGAATATCTCAAAGCTTGGGCTTTCAGCCCATGTGGGAATGTCTACACTGCTAACTTTAGACTTGTGAATCTGAGTTTGTTGACCCAGGATTTTAAAATTCGCTGCTGCAAGGCTTTGGGGTTGTTTTGTTTTGTTTTACTCCAGTATATATACCCTTTGTCAGCAAGCAAGAATGGCAGGGACCTCAGATTTCTGTAGTATAATTATAGCCTTTCTGATACACCTTAAATATGTTTTCATAGCTTAGCCTTAGTTCCTAGCTATTGTAAATTATAGCCGCCTGTGAGTGTAATGTCTTGTACGATGGAGAAAGTTGGTCAGTATATAATAGTATGGGTAGTGTTCAGAAGCAAAAACGATAGCATTATCATCAGAGTCCTGGGTCAAGGGTATGCTAGCTAACAGAATATTAATCGCTTGGTAGACTATATCATACAGCAGGAAAAAATTAATGAGGCAGATTCATTATGAATTCAGGCAACTGACAAAACCAGTTTATAACAGCAGAAGGAATATTAGATATGCATGTACTTCTTGCAGCTAAAAATAATAGTTCATCTATTTTCCCTGTTTGTGGGTCCAGTGGAAATATTTCTGATATATTTTAATAGACTCTTAAATAGAGCTAAAAGCTCCCAGAAAGTACCATTATTGATGGATATTTCCATTTCTAAATCAAAACATTTATAACAATTTATAATGAGCGGAATGTCATTCAAACAATATATGGTCATAAAAAGGAGAAATAGTGGGATTATGAGCTGCATTATAATTGCATTATAGCACTACAAAGGCTTTTTCTTAATTAGATTGTCTTTCTCTGGTAAATTCCAAAGGGGTAGCCACGTTAATCTATTGCAGAAAAACGAACAGAGTCCTGTGGCACTTATAAAGACTAACTGATTTATTTATCGCATGAGCTTTAGTGGGAGAAAATCCCACTTCGTCTGACGAATCTGTTAGTCTTTAAAAGTGCCACAGGACTCTGTTCTTTCTCTGGTAATTATCACCACCACTGTGAATTACAGTCGTAAGTTTCTGTGCCACTGGAAGAATTTGATTAGACAAAAATAATTATTAAAACAAATTAAAATACAATAGTTTAATTTTGCATTCCCGGGCTTTTTGTCAAACATGTACACCAGAGACAAATAGCTGCAGAATCTGCCTTGGTGCTTTGGATGTTTTTTTTAAACAAATTACACCCATGGTAATTTATTGAAGAGAAATTGCCACTCATATGACGTAAACTGTTACATTTGTAACAATTAATTTTGTGGGTCCAGTCCTGGAACACTTAGGGCCAGTCTACACTATGGCGCTAAGTAGACGGGAGATACGCTGTCTACGTGCTCTAGAATGAATATCTCCTATTGACTGAGTGACTTCCTGTCACTTACCATGGCATCTTCACTTGCCTGCATTGATGGGAAATGCTCTCCCTTCGACACAGCGTTACTCTTATTGGAGGGGTGAACTTACTGCGTTGAAGGGAGAACACTTCCAGGATTGGTTGAGCGGGTCTACACTGGCCACTCTATTAATCCCACTGTGCTGAACTATGGTGATAGATGCAGATTTTTCAGTATAGACATAGCCATAGTTGTGAATAAACCTCACATGTAAGCAGTCTCATGAAAATACATTATAACTGAAATCTGATATGTCATCGGTGGACTATTTACATGAGGATTATTCATATAAGTATTTCAGGATCAAATCATGATTCATTTTTGTTGAACTCTCAAAAAACTACAATAAACCATTTAAAAAGATTATGTGTTTTCTCACAACCATTAATATCACAAGAGTTTGTGTTTTGGGGCAATGATTTCACACCTTAATAATCAAATAATAATATTGCAGTGCCCAGAAATCTCCACCAGGACAGCAACTCCCATTTTGCTAGGTGTAACTCAAAAATATCGACAGACATGTTTCCTGCCTCCAAGAGTAACAGTGTAAAGTTTTCAAAAGAGCCTCAGTAACTTAGATGTTTTAAGTCCCATTTTCAAAAGTGACTTGGAGAGAGATTTTCTTAGGCACAAATGACAGTTTGCTACCAAATACCTGTGACTATATATATAGGAATTAGGTACCTAATTGCTCTTTTTCCCTTTGGAAAGTCTTCCTTTTGGCACATACGTGACTAAGAACCATTGAAAGTTAATGGATTTTGTGTTCCTGAGTGCATATGCCACTTTGGAAAATGAGACATGGACATCAACGACCCTTAGACAGTTTTGAAAAATTTGATCTTCAATCAGATTTTAATATCTTTGGGGCAGGGACTGTCTTTTTGGTCTGCGTTTGTACTGGGCCTAGCACAGTGGGGGTCTTAGCCCACAACTGGGGTTCGTGAGACAATAATAGAAATGAATAATAATAATAAAACCATATCTGACAAATGAGTGTAATAAATACTAACAGCAAAGGGAAGGGAGAACAGTGGTAGCAATAATAAAGTCATACTGATACATAGACTAACAATGTACACAACTGAAGGTTACCAAAGTCTTGGTCGCTTGTTCTGTACCTATACATAAATGATTGAGTAGCATAAATTAACCTGTAATACCAACTATCATAGACTGTTGCACAATCTAATCAAGACCAATTGGCTCATTTCTCATAGGCATCGCAGCAGAAGTGAGTATATTTGGAAGGTCACATGAATTAGTTCAAGGGACAGTGTAGAAGAAAGTGTATAGATATTTATTGGACAAGTGGACAAAAAAGTCTTAGCCTGACTTTATTGGCAGAGCAGGGGCATTGAGGTTTAAGACACTGAAAGATCAGAGTGGATTAACTGGGAGAGGCAAGTTCTGGAGGGTTTTAAAAGTAAAGGCAAGTTTGGATATGATGTGGTAGAAAAACATGGCTCCAGTGGAGGGATTTTAAAAGGGAGATAACATGGTCAGACGGCAGGCTTAGCAGCTGTGTTTTATGTAGATGGTGAGAGGAAAGATGAACTAATCAGTCTGGTTTGGTTCATCTCTAATGTGTTATGCATATTGGTCCTGATCTTGAAAAGGAGTGAGCACGTACAGCTCCCACAGCCATCAGCATGAGTACATTGCAAGATCCAATTCATTAAGATCCTGATGCAGCAAAGCACTTAAGCACAAGCTTAATTTTAAGGACGTAAGTGTTACTATTGAAGTCATTAGGACTGCCCATGTACTTAAAAGTAAAACTAATCTTTAAGCTTTGCTGGGTCAGAGCTGTGACCCCTTGTTCAGTTTTACTTTTGCAAGTGCAGGTTGTCTAAACCCATAAGTAGCCCCACTAGCGTACTTAAGCACCTTGCCAAATCCAGGCCTATGGCATTTATAATAGAGCTGATATTTTGCTAGATACCACAAGCCTCCTCTGAAAAGTCAGGTTCTCTGGGGTATGTATTATGATATGTAATTAACCGTAAGCTGGCTAAAAATCCTGGACAATGTATAAATGAAAAATATTTTAATACATTGTTGTTCATTAATACAAACAAAACTAACTCTGGCTAGTCCCCCAAAAGTCAGCACTTAGAGTTGGGGTATCTAGCATTCTTTAAGATACTAATTTATATTATGAATAAATCATCTATTGCTTTTCAAGGCATTTTTAACGTCATATTCAACAAAAAGGTTTTGAAGTCACTCACTGGTATTTTTGTTCTCACTCTTCTATTTTAAAATTAAGCTACATTTTTATTCTTCTGACTTGGGAAATAAAATTGCTTCTTTAAATTTGAATTTTTGTGTATGGATTATGGATATTTGAACCCAGAGATTTATGATGGAAATAGGAAGGGATCTTTAACTGTCGATGTGTGAACCATCTCCAACCCTAGGACAGCAAAATAACTTTATTTTTTTCTCGGTTGCTCTCTCTTTTGTTTTAGGCTTCAAGCTAATGAGGGGTTTGGAAGGTGCAGAGCAGCTGTGGTAGCAGCATGTCTCTTTATTTATTGATGAAAAATCTCAGAGGGAATTGTGTCTGGAATAGAGAAGCAGCTCAACTGGAGGTAGAATTAGATGACAGAAAATAGCCTTATTTGTGATATATGCAATTGTGATGACTTAACAGGGCTTGGTTCTCCACTGTGCCTATTTATGCTGGAGTGTAGTGAGGGAGGAGGCTGTTAGGGAGCTATCTGTGGCTTTCTGATTCTCAGCTATGTGATTTAAGTCCTGCCATTGATGTATGTTCACTCCTAGATACGGTGCTAGTGGGGAACTGGGTGGAGTAGTCCCTTGCTCCACTATGCCCTTCCTCTGCCCCTTTTGACACTGGAGGGGGCAGAGCTGGCAGCAAAGCTAGCTCAGGAGACCATATAGCTACCTCTGCCAGTTTTATTTTAGCACAGATTCGTCCTACTTGAGGTCACTTCTTCAGTGCAAAGCTCTTAAGTTCTAAGAATCTCTAAGTGAGGAGCTCTCTTTTCACTTTGTGTCACCTAGAATTTTACAGATGTTGTTTACTATTCAGTGCTCTGTTGGAGGAAGCCTTCAGTAATCAAAACAAGAGTCTTCTTGGTTCTAAAGGAATAAAAGCCCCAAAGGCCTTTTTTCTCCTGCTGATGTAACTCAATTGACTTCAGCGGTGAATTAGGCTAGCAGAGAATCTGACCCAAAGAGTCTGCTTAACCAAAGTATTGGAAATAAATATAACAATGGGAGGATGCTCCACTATAATTCTTTGACAGGTGAAATGAAACAAGATTGTGGATGGGTTGCTGTTCTATAATTATTTTGTGACCATCAACAATTGATTTTCTGACACATTTTATTTGACAGACAGATTTTTCTGACAGTGTTTCAAAGAGATGAAAAGACAGAGAGGGGTCTTCTAGTTGATCAAATTCAGGCTATAGCCAACATATGTTGGGCTGTATTTTGCAGAGGCTATGGTAATGAGTGCGGTGTAAAAGCCTACAAAATCAAGAGAGCTTACGGGCACCAATCTTCATGTATATATACGGCATTGATAAGGGTGAAATTCCAAAGTCTTTACTAAGGCAAAAATTAGTCCTATGAGCATAGCCAATGAATGCTTGTTATTGGCAATGAAACAAGATGGGGAATGGCTAAAGAAGTTCCTAGAAAACATTTACAGTGATAAGCCAGTGCAATGGGGAATCTTTTAGATATGATCCTCAATAACAATAATAATAATTAAAAAATAACTTGTGGTGGTAGTCTGTACACTAGTAATCATTTTCTGAACATTGCATCGCTATTAATAATTTTGAAAAGATATTATTAAGATGCAAAAGTAACAGTGTTGCCCTGTAAAGTAGCAATGACTAGCAAAGCTCACAAAAATGAAATGTGCTGATGAAATCTTCCGTAGTTTGTTCATATTATGAGCAGTCAAGAATCATGCATAATTCAAGAGTGCAATTGCTAACAATGGGCTCACACAAGATCATTTAAATTTGTTTCTGTGGACATGAGGAATTGATCTTTGAAGTGATCCCTGATGAGATTCTGCTTGGTCCTAACAGCATCTTGGGAGGAGAGAGCGTTCCATTTTCCCCTTTGCAGCATTGAATATTTATGGGATGCAAAATAGAAATACTTTAATTATGTATGTGCAGGGAAGCAACTGCAATTCTAGCAAGAAACTTCATCAGGAAATCCACTTGAGATTGTCACAGGTAAAAAGTGCTCATGAACTAATTTAAGGGCCATGTTATGCCATCCATTTTTAATATCTTTTACACAAAATTCCCCCTCATTAGGATGATGACTGTATTACCATATATTCTATTACTGTAACACCTAGTGGTCTCATAGGGTTCTGAATAGACAAGATAGACGGATGGATGGATGGAAGAAAGGAAGCATTATCTTCTCCATCTTGCAGATAGAGAAGTGAGATGCTGACCAAGATGATAAGAAGAGTATGATAGAATCAGGAATTGAATTGAGATCTTTTGAATCCTAATCCAGTCCCATAACCACCAGACCATTGTTCCAAGGAGACTGCCTATGGAAAGATATAGCCTGTTTTTGTGTTCACTATAGAAACCCATGCCATTTTCATTCCAGGAGAGGTAACTCCCTCTGTCTGCTCCTTCCACTGCAGTAAGATGGGCTTTAGAAATACACCAGAGTATAGTTATGTAATCTACCAGTTTGGATAGATTTTTTTCAGCCTTATTTATGGGTTAATGAAAATATCCTTTTAAAATTGCTCAGATTTCAATTTTATAAGCTGTATATTAGAAACCATGGTTTTGTAAGTGATGTTTCAAAATGGTTATTGGGGAGTAAAACAGTTGTAAAATCCATTATTTGCTTTCTTTGTTGTTGTTTATTTGTTTGTTTATTTATTTATCTTTGTGGAAATGTTTGTGAAGAATTTTTCTTTGGGAGCTAAATGTGGTGTACAAAGAATAAGTACAGATCTACACTGTAGTCCAGCAATTCACTGCACACAGGTTAAGTATATTGCAGGATTGGGAACCATCTCTGTTGAGGGAAGACACCGAGAAACAAATTTGAAGAAAGATAATCTGAAAATATTTCGTTTACTCTGAAATTCCTAAAGAAAGTTGCTATAACAATTAACTAAAACTAATTGCTAAAACAATTATCTAGAATAAAACTAGAAAGTCCTTTTGTAATGTTTGTTTTGTAGAAGAAAAAGAAAGCATCGTGGGTTTTATCTTATTATTCAGTATGTTAATGAATTGTAGGCGTAGTAAAACTAGTGGGTGCTTTTCAGACATGTGCAGCAGATGTACAGTTCATGGAGAAACTGAAAACAAGATGAGTCAACAAACACAGCCTACATTGTCTATGGACAAAATGCTCAAGCTACAATTTACAGTATAGGATTCCATATTCAACAAAATAGTTATCTGTGATTCAGGGATGTTTCTAATAGAAGCCACAAAGGAGATGGCATGTTGCATCCTCCTTCAGTCATCTTTCTTCCTCCTCTAGATATGACCAATAAGACCTTTCTTTTTCAAAGTAAAATTATCAGATATTTCAGAAAATGTGGAAGAAGTATTCTTTCTGGGCAGCCAGAGTTCCCAGAGGTTAGGACTCATACTCTGATTCTATTTCCCACTCTACCATTAGCTTGCACCATAATCTTTGGCAAGTTGTGTAACACCCATAGCCCTTTGTCTCCACACATTTCTAAAATTCTTTCCAATCCTTGGATTATGTATTTATAGACATTTCTGTGCTGCTCATCATCGTGGTATCTGAGCGCATTAGAAATATTAATGAAGTAAGCCTTAGCACACTCCTAAGTGCTAGGGAAGGAGTGTTATTCTCAACTTACTGAAGGGTTTTGTGACAAAGCATGGATGTCCAGTGCCTTAAGTCCCTTAAGTGCCTTAAGTACAAGATCTTCCCAATGAAAGGCACTATATAATGGCGAAGTACTATTATTGTTGTAACACATGGTTCCCTCCAAACAATGACAAAACATGTAAAATTTTCCATGAGAGAGAAAAAATCAAAAACATATTTCTTCAAAAATGCGATGAATCTCTGATGTAACACAGGGATTAATAAATTATGTATTACACAATTTGACATGATAGAGGGATACCTAATCAGATACAATGAAGCTAATGCTTTTAACATGGCATGAAGCCACAATTTTCTATGGAAACAACATGATCTGTGGCAGAAACTGAGGTACCCAGCTGATTAGTCAAGCTGATTCCAGGAATGAGAAGGGGGGCAGGGGGAAGCACAGGGAGGGATGTACCATCTGCCAATGGGGTGGGACATCCCCGTGGAGACTACTTTTACTCTGTGGCTGAAACATACCATGTAGCGTAGGCGCATATCCACCATGGAGGACAAATAATTGCACAGTGATAGATGCCTTGACTCTACCCCTTTCTCAATCATGCCTTGCTCCTTATACCCTACCCCACTCTGCTCCATTGCACAGGAGTGTGTGAAAAGCAGAGCTGTGTGTGGGATGGAGAATCACCTCCTGTATTTTCTGCCCCCCACATCACATCTAGCACTCCCCTCATACAGCAGAATCACACAATAGCTACACACTAGTGACCACAGTAGCCACTTGAGGGAAGGGCTGGATTTAGGAAAAGTCATATGATTGTTTAACCATTGTAATTCATAGTACTGGAATATAAAGTCAAAGACCCTCCATAAAATCTTCATAAATAGAGATGTTTTCTTACAATTTTATGGCCCTGATTCTGCTATCAGTTATATAACATGTAATTCTTTACTCTTTCATTCCATGTAATTCGTGTGACTAAGGTGAATTACATAATTCTGTTTCTTGGAAATGTTCTCAGTATTTTTCTGCATTTCTGAGAGCATTTGGCACTTATGCAAGAAGTGATTTCACATATAAGGGAAAAAAGAACCAGGCTATTTTTAATATTATCATAACCTTGAGTGTAACGTAAACTGTAGCCATATGTTGGAAGGTAAAATGCTAAGATATTGCCCTGCAATCTGCACATTACATAAAAGTGGGTAAGATGAGAAAATGAAAATCCTTTCCAAATCTTAACACAGTAAACTACAAAAATATTTGCAGAAGATATTGCTCAATTTAAATGCTTTTAAGATGTGACTTAAGAATGAACTCTACATACAATACACACTAAAGTATTCTAATGGCCCCAATTCATAGTTCATAGTAATAATGCTCTCAAATACACAATAATATTTTTTTTAATTGTAATTCTTACATGTCATTAAAATGGCTGTTTTATATGGCCAGATTTTTAAATAGGCTCCTTTAATGCATCTTTTGTTCAAAGACGTACATGTACACATGCAAACGTGTATTTGCATGAGCAAATGGTATAATTCGAGTAGTCCTGCAGTTAATTGATTTTCATGTGCACATTTAGGATTCTTCACACACTAACATATGGGCTTTCCAAACTGAGGGTGCACTGATTGGACATGTGACTGCCATCTGTCTTCCTGGGAGAACAATTTGTATGTACAGCTGCTCAAGGGAAATCTCTGCATCATCTGTTATGATATCTCACATTCTTCATTCTTCTTGAGTCACTACAGTTCATTATGGGTGTCCCATAAATAAAATGCATCCTGGAATATGTAGACCACCCAGGAAGCCCAGCCATAGGGGAGAATGAAGGGTCATGGCAGCAGAACTATGACTCCTATAAGTTGCAGCTCAGGAAGACACAGTTTAAAATAAAAAAACTGAACCAAAATATTTCAATATTTCCAAATAAAAATGTTTGGAATTTTGAGTTCTGTTAAAAGTTAAGATATATTGATGCTTTGTTGTGCTTCAGGATGAATAAAAATGTCAAAATATAAGAATTTCCTGTGAGGTGGAAATTCTTACTTTTGTTCAGCTCTATTCAAAGATGTTGTATGGTCTATTTTCTACAGGAGGACCAACTAGATTATCACAGTGGTCTCTTCTGGCTTTATAATCCACGAATCCATAAAAACTTCTTACCCATGCTGTCTGGGACTACAGGACATTAATTTTATTTTAGTTTTGGGAACTTTTGAGCTGAGTGTTATTTTTATTTGAGTGCTTCTTAAATGTACAAAGGAGAAGTGGGCACATACACAGAGGGAGGAAAAGCAATCTTTTAATAAATTCTAAAAATGTATTCTAGGCTTATGACCTAAAATGCTTCATATGTCTCCAGAATACCATGTTGTGCAGTATTGCATAAAGGATATGTATAACTTTAATATAGTACCGGTTGTTTGTTTATAGTGAATAAGCTTTAGGCCTTCACGCAGAAGCTTTAACACACAACATCCAAAATTAACTATTTGCAGACGACTTCTGTGAAGATTTAATTGAAAGGCTTATGAACATAGGTGGTTGTCATCATGCCTCTCACCTCCAGAACATCTCCTCATGCCTGGATGCATCATTGCAGGACTTTTTCCAGTGTAGTGCCTCCGTAGTTGTTTGGTGTCACAACAGTCTGTTGTTGTACATGGCCTACCCCTCCGGCTAGGAAGCCTTCTCACTCCATTCCTCTCCTGAGGATTAACAGAAAAGTACAGTTCCAAAGGGGTAGCTGTGTTAGTCAATTGCAGAAAAACAAATGGAGTCCTGTGACACTTTTAAAGACTAACAGAAGATAGGAAAATCAAAATCTAATAGTCTTCACACCTGCCTCCTGGTGTGGCATTGCCATTCTTACCTGTTTTTTTTCTTGACACCCATGCTTCCTTTCTAGACCTAGTGGAGAGGCAGGGGAACCCAGATATGCCCTCTCCTTTGGCATCCAGTCCAGAGACCCTGTTTAAGTGGCTAAGAACTGTTCCTCCAGTCCTTCTGAATTTTCCTTGGGCTGCTGCTCCTAACTTTGCCTTGCTTACTTGACAAGAGCTGCAGGCTTTGCTTTCCACAGTTTGACTTTGGTAGCTCCTCACAGCTTCAACAACAGAGGCGTTTCCTAAAAGCTAGTCTCATCTCTTCCCTGCAGTGGCGGGATTGCATAACTAGCCGTTTTCTTTGCCCCTTGCCTTAAAACAATCAGTATCTCTTTTGAACAGGAGCTCCCTCTCACCATGCTGTCTCTTGGATCAGAATTATACCTCAGATAGCCACTCTTCCTTAGAGTTGCCTATATTATCCTCCTCCTCATGGGTTCTCACTCAGCTCACTCTCTGGAGCTTGGGTTTGTGTCTCAGGGCTCCTGCCTTACATGAACCAGCTTTTGCCAGTTCTCTTCAGTTGAACACTCTTCCCAATAATCGTTCCAATCTGGAGGGTTCAGCAGGCCAGTCTTCTCTTGCCAGTGTCTATCTACTATAAGGGAGAAGGCAGCCTTTATGCTACTCCTCTCTTCCCAATTCTTTCCCAACAGGTTGAGTGAGAGGTAAGCCTTGCCCAGCCTTCTCTGTAAGGTTTCAGGCCCTTAAAGGGAATCTATAACTTCCTTCCCCAAATATCACTAATTCTCAGGGCTAGTCTAGAGCTATCTGCTGGACCCTTCCAAATCCTTAAAGGGCCAGCCAGTTAGTAGAGTGGGCTGACCACTTAGCGATACTGCCCTCAAAGGTGGACCACCCCCACTGCAGGCTTCAAAGGATTTGATTTTATTGGTAAATGTCGGTGAATATCAAGTTCGCTGTACTCTCACAAACTGAAGAAAAGTATTTTCATTTATAATCATCAAAATTTACAGATACCCAAAGTAAGAAAAGTGCTGCTTGAGAACTTATGAAACCTTGATTTAAGGAGATTTACTTTGTACATTTTGGCATGTGATGTTGGTGATTTGTATTTTAACATTATAAAGTATTAATTTTCTCAATTTCAACCTCTATCATTAATTATTGTCTGATTTCCCCATTGTCTCACTTTCCTGTAACTTCCCACAGCTGTGAAAATGCAATTGACAGAAAAAATGCATAAAAATAAATATATTATCCATTAAAATTATATGAATAAAAAAGATCAAATTCTGCCATTCCTGAACATAATGGTACTTTCTAATCTAGAATGGGACAAATCTATGCTGTCAGATACTTCAGATTGTGGACAGAGTTATCCTTTGTTGTTGTATGTACTGCTTACAAAATCAGTCTTTTCTGACATGACCTCAAAGCATAAAATTGACTATTAGTTTCAGGCTGTGATACCAGATTGCAATAGGGTCAAAATATCCATATCTTTCTCTACACTAAAGACATGAACCAAAATTTTAAAATTTTAATTTTGGATGCCCTTAGAGAGGACTAATTTTCAAAGGCTCAATGTTTTCTGAAAAATAGGACTTTTCAAAGTGTATCCAGTTGGGAACCCAACAATTGGGGCACCCAAATTCAGTAGTTGCTTTTGAAAATTTTCGCCGGGAGTCTGATCTCAGATACAGGAAAACTTATAACTTCATGTTTCAATAAGTTTGTCCAGGGCAAAGTTAATGTAGATTTCATTTACTCAAATAATTTACAAAACGTCAACAAAATATGTGTACATTGGTGAAATGGATAGGCTTGTCCAGCAATGAAATAAGAAGCCTTTTACCATGTAGCAATTTGTACAAAGCTTTATTCTTGAATTTTATAGCTCTTGACTTATCAAAAAATATTTAAACATAGAATCAAATAAAAACATCAGAAGGGAACAACCCAGCATTCTAGCAATTAGGCCTGGTACTGTCTCTTCAAACACAGTTCCCTCTCTGGACTACCAGGTAGAATTTACTGGATTTTCTCTTAAGGCTCTGTATAAACCACAGAATTGAACTAATATTGTTTGAATCAATAGGATTACACTGGAGTAAGCCTAAATGGTTAAATACATTTACTGTTGTCAAAGTTTGAACACACACATGGTAGCTCCATGTTAAAGTGCTCCTAAACTAAGGCCCTGTGGCACAGCTGTCAGAGGCAGTGGATTCTGGGAGATTTAAAAAAAAACCTTCTAGTGCATTATGGGAAAGCAGTGGAAGGAATGTCTGAATCACATCTGCCTGAATAGTTTCAGCATTGTCCACTCAGCAAACACCAGTTCAAGCTGAAACAGTTCAGACTAAATCAGTGTTTACTGTGAACAAGTCTGATCCAAATGATATGTGCCAGGCACATGAACTGGTTGGGACACTTTTGTGGGTGGACATATGTTTTACAATCATGCTAAGGAACTTGAAACTTGGAGCTTATAACTTAGATTTCTCTGGTGTACACAAAACCAGTATGTCTGATTGGGTCTTCAGTCACTAGTCCAACCTTGTTACTATATCCTAAGCAACTGTGAAGGAACTGAACTTGCATTACCTAGGGCTTCTTCAGCCTTCCTCAGACTAAGCTTCAGCCACAAAAAGTATGTTAAGAAAATGTAAGGACTTCATTTGACTTTACACTCTTACCAGTGCCCAAGTATACCTATATTGTCTATTACACTCCCAGGATTAATCACAATGACTCTGATGTACTCAATCTTTTGTTTAACATTAAAAAAAAGTTTATTGCAGAGGAAAAAATATATACTACTACCAAAGCATGTAATTTCCTGAGCATTTTACTCTTCAGGCTTGTATCCAACCATAAATAGGATAAAATCAATCACAAATTCTATTTTCATGCTGTTGATATTGTCACTGGAGGCAATGTAGTTGTTGGAGAATATATATATCAAGGTCTTATGATAAAGCCTTCCTCATCCTCCTTAGAACTAAACCAGTAGAATGAAAGGTCCTTAAAATTGTTCACTCATAAGGAACACAAAGAGCCGTGTCTCATATGCTGTGTTCTATAAGCTGATGTATTTTGTAAGACTAGTGCATGTACAAGTATTATGGTAAATAAGTAATGGCAGGAAAGCTTGAAATTCTGCATGCCCTGTCATATCAGCCTATAGCTGATATATATGTATGTGTACATGCACTATATATATTGGATTCATTGACTTTTGTAGGAAACAATAGCAATAAAAAGTGACAACTTGCTCTGGTTCACCACAATGCAATCAGTTTATTTACTTATAATATGTATCATTATCCTTATTCTGTATTCTTGGGCACACAAGTATATTGATGTGTTATACATGAAAGCTGGTGAAAAACCTTGAAAGTATAATAAAAAGAAAGTGCACTGGAAAAAATCAAGAAAGGAATAAAAAAGACAAATGGCACTTAGGGGACAAGATATGTAAAGAAGCTGAAAATCTCTTCAGGCTCTATTTATTTAACTAGTGTATAATCAAAGAACTAAAGAGTATGATTTAAGGATTAAGATATCGAGCCTTAAAGACACTGTAAGACTCATTTCATTTCACACAGAGGAGGATTACATTTTTTTTAAAGTTTTTAAAATAATATTAAGTTTATGAGGCAAAAAAGATTCAAAAGAATTAAGGACTAGAATCTCTTCTGTCATTCTGGTGGCACAAAGCTGGCTGATCTGCCTGGCTGGTGAATTCCGCAGTTTAAGAGAGCCCCTCTCTGACACAGAGCACCCTCTTATGCAGCTCCTGACCGAGTACTGCTGTATTCCGCCAATTCTTAGCTGCCCTAAGGATTCCTGGCGGCCAAAGCCAGCCAGAATAATTTAAAGTAGTCTCATTTAAACTATGCTGAACTGAGATGTCATAACTAGTTTCTTCCCCTCCTCTTTCCCCCAGCTCTATCCAGCAGCTAAGACTCTGGCTTCTCAGCCTTTACCTATTAGGGCTCTAGCTTTTCAAACTTGGTGGTTGCCAGTCCATACAAAACCCAAAGAGCTTCAGATTATGCAACCTTATCAAAGGTGCTTCGCTCTTGGAAGTTTCGATGTTTTGTCTGTTTCAGTAGTATGTTATGTGGCCACCCACTCCTCTATTCCATGAAAAGTCCACACAGCCTATTTCCTGACTGTGACAGTGGGGCTAATGGGAATGACTCACAGACGCACTGAGAGAAGTATATCTGACAACAACAATGCAGGGAGAAGATCCTACCTTCGCTGACTTTTCTCATCCAAACTGTGGCATCAGTTCAGATATTTCCTGTGGGGGAAAGGCAGTTCCCCAACACCCCCTCTGTTCTGGTCTCTACTCATGCCCCCCTGACCCTGGGCCTCAAATGACTGTGGATCTCCCCTCCCTCTTACCTGTACCGTGTATGAGACAATGCCACCAGGAGGAGTGGCTGAGTCAAATTTTGTGGTGTTGACCTTATGCAGCCAGCGCAATGCCAGGATACTTCCACAGCAGCCATAGTGTTTTAATAATCTAGTAAATTAAAATAGCTCCATTAGACAGGGGTTTATCTTTCATGCCCTTTGTCTGACATATTGCTATTAGTGAATTTCCATAGTTGCAGCAGACCAATTCAGTATTAAGCTCTTTTTTTAAACCACGGCCCAAGTTATGAATCCACGTAAATATGAGTGAGCAGAGGAAATGCTGACACCACCTTAACTGTGACAGTGTCAATCTGTTGCCATAATTGCAGGTTAAGGCATTTGAGTTTTTTGTTCAAATAATGTTTAAGTTAAATAACTGCTGTCTGCTGGATGGTTTTTTTAATAGATGGTGGAGGATGTTGTGGAATGGACGGTCCATTAAATTAGGATCTGTCTGCAGTTTAACTTCACCAAAGCTGAAAAAGTGGAGACATGATAGTGTTTAAAGGCAGTACTGCCGTGCAAATGCAAATGTTCTTTAGAATGTTCTTTCTGATATACTATCGCCAGGTGAGCTGCTAGGTGAAAAATTTACTCTATCTATCTATCTATCTATCTATCTATCTATCTATCTATCTATCTATCTATCTATCTATCTAACGAAAGATTGGCTTATTTTTCAATACACTTGAAAAGCAAACAAACAGAATTTCAAAACAAAAAATCTAGGTCTAACTGTTCTTTTAGCAAGGCAAGATTTCGGGGTGGGAGGGGTCTCCTGATTTTTGTTACAGTTGCCTGTAACAAATTGACAGCTGCTAAATGTGATTTCTGGTCATCTGATAAACCTTTGAAATTAACTTCCAAGTGTCAGTTACTGGATTTTTTTTATTCCATTGTGTCATTTAAGAAGCAGATGCCTCTGACAAACATTCAGTGTTCTCCTAATAATAACACTAAGAGAAAAAAATACGAGAAAATACCACTCTTATTTTTCTATTTTCTAATACAAGAACTTTTCCAAAATTGAATGCAGAATAATTAACTGTAAATTTCCTGATATTAATCTAATTTAGACTCCAGATACACTGTATTATACAAGTACTTATTCTTATGTAAAATGCTGTGAAACATGGAATTGTTTTGTTTGTCATTTATAACTTTCTCTTTGTGATTAGGAGCCATAGGAGCAGGGGGATTTGGTGCAATCCATTCTATTCTTCATTCTATTAAACACAGATGTCATTTCTATCCACACAAAGTCTACACTTCATTTCCCCCCAATTTTAAATTAACATACTTGCACAAAATCCTACTATGCATTTATGTTTGAGTTCCCTCTAGTTTTTGTTACAAAAAAGGCAAACATCATTCTAGGATATATTAGCAGATGTGTTGGAAACAAGACATGAGAAGTAATTCTTTTGCTCTACTCTGTGCTGATTAGGCCTCAACTGGCATATGGTGTCCAGTTCTGGGTGCCACATTTCAAGAAAGATGTGGACAAATTGGATAAAGTCTAGAGAAGGGCAACAAAAATTACTGAAGTTCTAGAAGACATGAGGAAGAGTAAAAAAGCTGGGTTTGTTTACTTTGAAGAAGAGGAGACTGAGAGGGCACATGGTAACTGTTTTCAAATATGTCGAAGGGTGTTACAAGGAAAAGGATCAAAAATTGTTCCCTCTAACCTCTGAGGATAAGACAAGAAGCAATGCACTTAAATTACAGTAAGGTGATTTAGGTTGGACATTAGGGTAAATTTTCTAACTGTCAGAGTATTTAAACACTGGGATGAATTCCTAGGGAAGTTGTAGAATCTCCATCACTGGAAATTTTTAAGAGCAGGCTAGACAAAGACATGTGAGGGATGGTCTATAATACTTAATCCTGCCTTGAGTGTAGGGCACTGGACTAAAGGACTACTTGAGATCTTATATTTTTATGATTTTATGTGAGGTAATTGGGCAATAGCACACTACAGAATATTCTCTCAAAATATTTTAGCTGGGCTTGGATTCCTCTCAAATATTTTGCTGCTGGAGAGCAACTAGCAGAGAGCTAAGTCATTGATATTAGCTGTATTATCTCCTCTGAACTGAGCTCCCAATTTGTTTTAGTTCCATAGAAATCCAAAGCATACCCTTTGACTGGATCGCCTAGCTGAGATAGTGGCTGTAGAAGCAGAGGAGGGTGTCATTGTTCCAGGATTTAAGGTATCAGAAGGAGCAGATTGAGCAGACAGTTCTCTCAGCAATGCCATGAATCCAAGCTGTTCCTGGCTCTGACACCATTATATAGGCTTTCCTTCATTTGTTACCTTGGAAGGACCTAATATATCCAGCTTTAAGGTTTGCATAGTTAACACAGATCAAAAGAATAAGGTACCCTCTGTCAATTTGTCAGCATACACAGTCAAGTATGCTGCTGGCCAAATTCCAGAGAGGTGCTAGCATATGGACACATGGTCTTTGACTTGGTAATAGTTGCTTTGCACATTGTACCTATCTTGTGAAGTTGGAAATATGCCTGCGTAGGTCATAAAATTGAAGGTATGGTCTGAGAGCCATGTAATGATCAGAAACCATGGCTTTTCCCCCCCCCCCCTCAAATAGAAAAAGTGGGTAACATTTCTAGCATCTACTATAGTTTTCTGTGAGGAAATTCATATAAAGTTCATAAACGATCAATGAAGTTTCAAATGTAAAATCATTGATGGTGTAGTGTTTGCATACTGCGCAGCATTATCCGACACATAGTTGACAGCTGTATTTTGTTGTGAACTTGAAGATCATTTTGACATTTTGTTTTTTCTTACTTCAAGATTGTCCATGCTAAAAATATGATAAATACCCAGATCTATCTTACAAAATTTTGACATTATTCCCATTACACTTGAAGGGGGTGTTTTGGGAGTTTCTACAGGAGCAGATGAGAATTAAAGGTGTAGCAAGGTCTGGTGTTCTGTGTTGTGTTTGTCCGTTATAACCTGGAAAAATCTTGTCTGAAGACTCTCTCCTGGTGATCCTGTTAATCATCCCATTTTTATAACCCCTGGCAGATGTCACCTTTTAAAGACCTCAGCACACATTCAGCACCAAAACCGACACCAAAACATTCTTGCCTTTTCCTCTTTGTGATAGGAATCCCATATTTTCACTATGAAAAGCAGGCCACCTTGGCTATGTCTACACTTACTAAAATTAGTTCGAATTAGTTAGTTTGAACTAACTAATTCAAACTAATTTTAGTTAGTTTGAATTAGCTTAATTTGAACTAGAAAAAATTAGTTCGAACTAAGCAAGTGTCATTCATGGCACTTGCTTAGTTCGAATTAGCGATCTCCATTGATTTCAATGGGCCGGTTAGTTTGAACTAAGAAATTAGTTCGAACTAACATGGCCACATTGGTTAATTTGAACTGATTAGTTCGAATTAACCCTTACTTCTAATACCCTATTCGAAGTTATTAGTTCGAATTAAGGAAGCCCTTAATTTGAACTAATTAAAGCCTAGTGTAGCCAAGGCTTTAGTTAGTTCGAATTAAGCTTCCTTAATTCGAACTAACTTGCCAGTGTAGACATAGCCCTTGTGTACAAGTTCCAAAGGAATAGCCATGTCAGTCTAGTTCAGCAAAACAAACAAGGAGTCCTGTGGCACTTTTAAAGACTAACAAATTTATTTATTGCATGAGCTTTTGTGGGAGAAAAATCCAGCTATCAAACGCTTCCAAGATCTTGTGTAGTTCTTTTTAGCAGTTGTGAGTTTAAAACAGTATTAGAGCAGAACTGTATGCTCATCATGCATTACTGTATACAACCATGCAAAGTGCAGGGCAGTTGGGAAACAAGCAGTTTATTGGTATAAAGTACTGTTTGTATTGTAAAGACTATGGCATTGAAACAGAACTTGTTATAGGAAAATTAATCATCTGTTGGTTTTAAAATGATCTCGGAGGCAACTAGGGTTACATTGCCACATAAGGTTAACACAGGGAAAAAGAGGTTCATTCTGTTCCTCTGAAATAGCCTATTTCAAAGGTTCTGAATCTTGGGATTATGACTCTAGGGGAGTTATGAATAGCAGAGCTATGATGCCAAAACATTTTGTCTAATGGTGTTGACTTCTCTGAATTGTTTTGGTTTACAAAAAATCTGGAAAAAAAAACCCTAACCAATTAGTTTCGACACTTTCTAAATTAAACATGTTGATTTTTTTCCATTTAAAATGACTTTTTTCAAAATTTCCTTTCATTTTATTTTTAAAAGTCAAAAACATTTTTAAAAAAATGCTCCATATTGAAATTAAATGCTTTCATCTTTTCAGTTTGCCAAAAAAAAAAAAAAAAAAAGATTTGACCCCAAATGATTTTTGTGTCAATTTTTGGAATTACCAGTGTACTCAGAAATCAGTTCTTTGCCCAGCTGTAGTGAAGAGGCATCATGTCCACCCTATCCTGCCTTTATAACTAAGTGAGAGGATGAGAAAGGGGCGGTTATGCAAAAGCATGTAAAAGGATGTTGTTACATGTAAAAGGTTGATAATCACTGCTCTAATCTTAATTTTGAAATGAGGGATTACCCTTTTTCTTTCCTTCATCCTTTCTTCCCCAGATTTTGTGTTCTGAGCCAGAGAAATGTGCTTTTGTATGTCATGATTGCATCTGTGATCTCAATCTTGCAACCACCACCACATGGGGTAGTCTGTTGCCACTACAGAGGCAATTGAGGGATTGATTCATGCTTTTGTAATTTTTATGAAAGTTTTGAGGTTGGCTGTTAATACTGTTTGGATTTATGAACTATGCAGATCTAAAAGGTAAATGCCTTCCATTAAATACCATGCTTTCTACTGATATTTCACTCGCACCATTTCACTGTGAATATCTGTAAAGAATGAATATTATTGTTCCAAACACAGTCTGTGAATTTAACCCCATAATAAGCAATAATGGATTATGGTCTGGAACTCAGAATCCATGGACACTAGCTAAAAATCTGGCCCTTAAAGTATATTTTCAATTATGAAGTAGTATCATGGATAATACATTGGGTTTGCCTTGTACCTCTTTGTCATAGATCTCTCTAAATTTAAAAATTCATTTGGTATCTGTCAACTTAGCTTTTATTGGTCTGATGGAAATGCATTCTGAAATGAAACAGAGTTTATATGAGCAAAAAACCATGCAGCACATTCAGTTTTTAAAGGTCAGGCTGAATCTGAATCCACTTTGAGACTTCAGATTTTTGATGGTGGCACATCATAAGGACTGAAAAATATCTGTAATAAACGTGCTGAACAAGCGGGCAAAATTCACCTTTTTCCCAGCCTGTTATCAGAGTTTTATAGAAATTCCTCTTTTTGTAAGAACTTCATTATCTGTTTTTTATGTAAACATTTCTTTATGAACGTATGGGAATATTTCAGCATTCCTTTGTTGAAGATGAGGTCTTGAGCTACATTCTGTTAGTAAGTGACATTCATAAAAGAGGAGTCCGAGTGGAGGGAGAATCATGAGTGCCCATCTGTTTCTAATTAATTTCCTTTTCAGCCTCTTCACAGTAAAGAGCATGTACAAAATATGTGTATCTCTTGCTCCTCCCCACAAAATAAATGCTGGTAATCCAGTTGGCAGAAAGCTGTCAGTAGACTCAGACTGCAGTTTGGGAGGCTGAGGATAACTAGTTCAGTGCTTGTTAGGATTACTTGCTCAAGGCAAATGGAAATTTTGGATGGATAAGTGGGCAAGGCACTTAAGGACTGGAATGGTGTATAAGTAGTAGGAAATTGGAATGAATGTTGTATAAGGTAGAGAATTAAAGTAAGTGTGAAATAGAGATGAGAGGTTTGTGTGTGTGTATGAGCGAGTATGCGTTTTTTTTGTTTTTTTGTTTTTAATATGGTGAAGAATAATAAGCTAGTGAAAGAGGGGAGAGTTATTTATTTGGTGAGATTCTAGATCAGTGGTTCTCAACCTGTGGGTCGGGACCACTTTGGGGGTCGAACGACCCTTTCACAGGGGTCGCCTAAGACCATCGGAAAACACATATATAAATAATTTTATGGTTGGGGGTCACCACAACATGAGGAACTGTATTAAAGGGTCACGGCATTAGGAAGGTTGAGAACCACTGTTCTAGATGATCATTTTCATTTGCTTGGGTGTGAGATGAAACATTGACAAGTTGACAAGTTTCATTTCTGACTTAACTACACTTTTAATCTGTGGTATGGGCCCATACTGACAGGATAGGTATGTTTTTTCAAGTATCCACTATTGACAATTCTTGCAATTCTATCATGAGTCTCATGATAACTTTTTTTTTTTAAAAGCTAGCTCCTGGGGTCATGTAAATAAATGAGGATCCCAGCTTCTGCTGTTTTGTTTTTTTAAAAGTATCTAGCCATATTTGGAGAAAAGTATGAAAATATGACCTTGGTGAATCCTAAAGGCTCAAAAACCAGAAGGCAAATAAAAAGACCCCAATATGGATTATTACTTTTAAAAATCTCATGGTATTTAAGCCAATCTCATGACCTTTTTGACCCTAGAGAATGATTTTTGAACATTTGGGTCTGGCAATACTACTGTATATTTTTTTAAACATTACAATAAATAAATAATCATGAAGACTATTTGTCATGTTTCTTGGTGGAGCCAGGGAAAAAGAAGGAGATTATATCTGTGGACCAGCTACTTTGACTCTGTCTAGTGAGGGAGGGATGGCTATGCCTTCTAAATAACATCTCTACAATAGTGAACAGGTGTTCAATTGTGTAATGAGCAAAAGGTAGGGAGGCTGGCTGTTCTGAGTTCTAAACATATCTGTGACCACATTTGACTGAGTGACAATGGGCAAGTACCTTAATACCCAATTCAGAATAATATCCCTATTCTTAAAAGCATTTAATAATGCATTTGAGCACTTTGCAGTAAATCGGAACAGTGAAAAAAGGGGCTTCACAAGCCCCAGCATGAGGGGATGATATTGACCTCTTCCTGTCCCATGATTGATTCGAGGTAGCAACATAAAGGTGGAGGGGAAACGATTGTGGTGGTGGCTACTTCCACAAAAAGATGTGCTCTTTTCCCTCTCAGCTGACTCAGAAGCTTGTTGCTGGTGGGGCCAGGAATGATTTTGGCAGCTATGAGAGAGAAGGTTCAACCAATGTCTCTAAGGAGGTTTGGGCTGCTCTCCTTTGTTCTATTCCCTTTACCAAAATAAACAGAAAACAATAAAACTGTAAGCTTTCTTTGACTGTCCCCAGCTTAAAATGAGCTCAGTGAAATAGCAAGCTGTGTGAGAATCCTATTGACCATGCCAATGTGACACATCAGGGTTCAGTCCAGACTACTGAGGCTTTTGCCGCTCTCTGCCCTGAAACCCTGGAGGCTTCTTTGTTGGGCAGCTTTGGTTCAGAGCTTGACACTGACAGAGGGCTCCTAGCACAAAAGCCGTATCCATGCATCTCACTGCCCTGATATCAACAGCCAGCACATAAGCATGCAGATTACAGGATGGCTTTTACTGCTGAGTTCCTCTTGGCAAGGAGATGTCAACAGCCCTGAGTTCCCCCCAGAATGTGTTTCTCTGCAGTGCAAAGCTCTTCTTACTGAAGTACCCATAAAAATGTATCAAGTTCACACTTCCTTTAAAGTGACAGTGCAGAACCGCTTATTCACTTAGCTATGAAACCCTCCACTTCAATCAAAGCATTGAGCTGGTTTATTGGAAAAAGAAAGTACGTTGACTAACAGAAGGACATATCTTTAAGTGTTGTCAAATATAAGGAATAAAGGTAGAAATGGTTACAACAAAGAGAAGTAAAACTACGCTTCTATGATTAAAATGCAACAAATTAGAGTATTTGGTTCAAAGAAGTTTGTCTCACCATGGTCATTCTTCCAGCATGGCTAACTCATTCTTTAGCCAGAATCACCCAGACCTTGAAGAGCTTGATTTCTTTGACTCCTTAGATAAAGGAAAATTTAGGGATTCTCTCCCCCTCTTTTAATCCAGTAAACCTTTGAAAAGTAAGCCCAACGTTTCTCTCATTTGCTAGGGTGTAGACACCATGCTGTCTTCTCCCCCCTTATTAGTTTGATGGATTTGTTTACCTTATATGTCAATATACCTTTATTGCCTTTGTTTGGTGACTGGGCTGCTCAGACAAGCAAATTCACATTTGTTTCTCTAGGGCAGACTGGGTTTATGCATTGCTTGCCAAAAATGTTTTAAGAATGTAATTTTAGCACGCATTTATAACTCTTTGTATACACCTTGCACGTAACCATGTAATGATTTTCAGGACCAGTATGTTATCAGTTTATATATAATATCTTATGTGCCATATTTTAGATGCAGTTTATGACAACAGTATATTAGGTATAGTGAGTATGTCAGGCCTGACAAACGTAGCTGTCACAGAACAATGAACAAAGGGCCTCTTAAATTGTTCTATAAAGACTGGACTAGAAGCATGGGTGATCATAGATGCATGCAGTTTTCATTCTCAAACAATTGTTCATTAAGTCTGTACACATGGATTGGTCCTTCATGTGATATGGAGGCAGCCAGAGCTAACTTCCAATTAAATCTATGGGTGTCCTTCTTAATTGCTACCCCATTGGGGAGTTCAGGTTATTACATCCTCCATGAAATTGCTGCTGTCCATAGAGAGATTTGCAACAGAATTCTAAAGTTCAGCAGATCAGAGCCCTATCCATCTGATTCCTCTTCTGATAGCTAGAGGTGATGACTCAGGAACATGTTCTTCCCAGGGGGCTAAATTCTCTTGAAGATACCACATTGGTTCATTGGGTTTTCACTTAGGAAAGGAGGATAACAATCTTGTCATATATACCTTCCTTTCTAGACTGACGATGTTCAGAACAGTGAGTCGCACATGAAATTCCACCACCATTCCACGTAACAATGTATATCAATGCAGTTTTGGGGAGCACAGTTAAATTTACCCTCCATTCAGAACATCCAAAAAATGGCAGAAAAAACCCTAAAACATGTTGGAATGTTATGATCAGCAAGATTCTATTCAACCAAACATGACATTAACAATGTTGGATAAATTCACTTGAGTATTTTACCAATGGGGGGGAAGGGGTACAAGCAGCTGATCTCTATTGAAAGGCACCCCAACTACAGAGTGGATGGGTCTGAGCAGACAATCGGTACGTCAAGAGAGAAGTCTGAATTCCATCATATTCATCTAGGTAACATCTGTCAAGAGACACCTATTTTGTATCAGCCCTAAAGAGAATATCAGGCCACTCAGGACAGACATGCTGAATAGCCACAGCATCTGTAATATGTGTCTCACCACCTCCTTTGCTACCAAAGATCATATAAAATGAGAAAACAAAAGTAATAATTATCACTACACGCTGATCTAACTCTCCAGATTAGCCCAGATGTCAGTCTGAGGGTTGGTAAATTTGCTGACAAGACCAAACCAGTGGTAAGAGGGACTTACTTGCTATCTAAACCCATCCTTTGTAAATCAATCAAGGAGTCCTGGGGCACTTTTAAAGACTAACAAATGTATTTATCGTATGATCTTTCATAGGAGAAAATCCCACTTTGTTTGTTAGTCTTTAAAAGTGCCACAGGACTACGTTTTGCTGACCTAGACTAACATGGCTACCCCTTTGGAGCTTGATTCTTTGTAAATGTAATAGTTGGGCTGTCCTTAAGGGGTTACTGAAGAGTCAGGAATATTCTGAACAAATGATTTGACATGCTGCCAGCCTCTATGGGGATAGGAAAAAACCTATATCAAAACCTGATATCAAGCATACAGTTTGGATTCAGACTTTGTATGTAGAGTACAGAACGAATAACAGGAACCCTCCAGTGTATGACAGGGCCCTATAAGACAGTTTGCCAGCAGCCCTGAGTATCAAGTAATGTGAGGTACAATTGTAAGCCTTAATTCAGTTATCAGGTGCTGCAGGAAAGAGTCTCAGTATAGCCATCCAATTAACACTAGATTCCTAAAAGAGACTATGTTGATATACAGTGTAGATCTGTTAACGCGCAGGTGTAGGGAGACGCGTGTAAAACAGACCATGTGTAAACGGGACCAAAATGGCGATGAAAAGGAAAAGGAAACGCTAATAAGCTAATTAGTGCTACTGTACAGTTTTAGATACTGCGTGTTAATGAGTTCCACGTGTTAAGTTGGTAGCTTTGGGGGACATGACGCTAGCGCGTGTTAAATGAATTCGTGCGTAAACCGATTGCGCGTTAACGGATCTACATTGTACCAACAATGTTAAATGACAATTCTACGCTCTTACACTGTTGTAAATCTGGAGCAACGGCACTAAATGGAGAAACGGATCCAAAGCATTCACCCAGTAACTTAAATCTGTGTGTTGCAAGATTGAACTTGTCTACCATTTGAATCCTTCCACCATTTTCAGAAGGTAACGCTTTCTTCTAACCTGGCAGACCACATCCCAGGAAATATGTGAAAGCCTATATATGCCATCAAAATATATATCAGCAAGAAACAGTCATTTGAAAATGTATATCTCTTCACCCATACATGGAAGAAAGTAGCTAAAGATGCAGTGGACAAAGGAGCCATGTAGGTTTTACCAGCTTCAGCAGAGAAACCATTTAGTAGAGGAGTCCTAAGGTCTGTGGCAGAGATAGCAAAAATAAATAGATGCTTAAAATAAAAGTATGAGTTTTTCTTTCCCTTCCTGTTTCTGAATTTACTCCTAGTAATGTCCCAAGACACACACACACACACAGAGAAAGAGAGAGATTTTGCCTGTAACAATATGTCTGACAATTCTGTACTACTCAACCATCACAATTTAGAATCGTGGTTTTGAAAAGGAAAATATATAGCTTTGTTGAAAGAAGTTGAGGTGAAATCTTAGCTCCCTTGACTTCATTGCAGCCAGGATTTCGTTCTTGGTACCTGTGTCAGATAAACTCGATCCTGGAGAGCTTTTTGAGTAACCATTTTGTTGAATGTTTGGTATGCAGGTTGTGTTGCCTATCAGAACTGACAGACTCCAAATCTTCTGTAGGAAAGGACCCACTCATATGACTCTAGTTAGTTCTGGAAGTTATTCCAAACAGATGGACCACTGCTCCTGGAACTCACATGCAGGTTCAGCTATTTAGGGTGGAGACTGTTTTTTTTAATATATATTTACATAACTTAGGATCGTGGGTGTCAGTTGAGGCCTCTAGACACTAGATTAATAATGACAATAAATACACAATATTTTCAAAGAAAATTAATATACTAATGATAATCTCCCTCTTCCCCCACCCCCCCACACTATGTGGTGTTTTATGTGAATATATTTTAAAGGTTAGGAATAACAAATAATTTGGAAAAAAAGGATGCACAGTAATATGACAATGTTCACAGATGATACAAAATTACAGAGACAAGGTGGGTGAAGGAATATCTTGTATTGGACCAACTTTTTAGTGAACAGAGAGACAAGTTTTATCTATGGATAAAGAACAGCTTGAAAACCTCTCTTTCACAAACAGAATTTAGTTCAGTAAAAGTTTTAACTCACTCAGCTTGTCTCTGGGCAGTAAAATGGCACATGAAATTCAGCACTGATAAATACAAAGTAATGCATACTGAAAACATAATCCCAACTATACATAAAAAATGATAGGGTCTACCGTAGCTATTACCTCTCAAGAAAGACAACTTGGAGTCATTATGAATAGTGGTCTGAAAACATCCACTCAGTGTGCAGCAGCAATAATAAATGCTAATGTTAAGAACCATTAGGAAAGGGACAGATAATAAGATAGAAAATATCGTGTTACTATATAAATCCATGGTATGCCCACAACTTGAATACTGCGTGAAGTTGCTTCCTCTCAGTAAAAATATATTAGAAATGGGAAAGGTCAGAGAAGGGCAAGAAAATGATTAAGAGTATGGAACAACTTATATGTGAGGAGAGATTAAAAAGATTCTGACTGTTCACTTTGGAAAACAGATGACTAAGGATGATAGAGGTCTACAAAATCATGTATGGTGTAGAGAAAGTGAATAGGGAAGAATTATTTACCCCTTCACTTAACACTAAAACTAGGAGTCACTAAATGAAATTAATGGGCAGCAAGTTTAAAACAAAAAAAAAGGAAGTACTTCTTCACACAACAGTCAGCCAGCTTGTGGAACATGTTGCCAGGAGATGTTAGAAAGGCCAAAACTATAACATGTTAAAAAAAGAATTAGATAAATTCATGGAGGATAGGTCCATAAATGGTTATTAGCCAAGATGGTCAAGGATGTGACCCCATGCCCTGGGTGTCCCTAACCCTCTGACTGCCAGATTCTGGGACTTGATGGGAGGGGGTGGATCACTTGATAAATGTTCTGTTTATTCCCTTTGAAGTATTTGGAATTAGTCACCATTGGAAGACAGGGTACTGGTCCAGATGGATGATTGGTGTGATCCATCATGGCCATTCTTATGTTCTTAACCAGTCCCACTCCTATTGAAATCAATGGGAGATTTTCCATGGATTTCAAAAGGAGGAGGCCCTTATTAAATATATTAATAAGGAAAAGTTTATTTGCAATAAGGCGCACACTCTTAGTGTAATAGAAATTTGTGAATACTACCAGAAATGTAGCATCCTCTACTTCACCCCAATGAATCAGGATGATAATGGGAGAATATTCACAGTAGGACCTGATGCAACTACTGTTCCAATGGAGCCAAATCAAATCATTTTCAAGGAAGAAATTATATTTTATAATTATTCTTTTGAAAACAGTCTACATTATTGTTCATATGAGCTACATTGCATTATATTTCACTGCATTAATTTACATCATTTTGCATTAGTGAGTGCTGCATAAGACTAATTTGCAGATTATATAGTGCTGTATTGATTTACATAGTATTAAAATATATTCTGTTATGACCATTCTCTAGTCACATCATTTAATTACATTGACATTTATTGCTATTTCATTAAATAATTGATTCTAGCGAAGAAATTAGAAAGAGAACTACCTGACAGACAAGCAGAAAAAAAATTCTCAGTATAACTAAAAGTTGTTCACTGTATTTTTTATTAAAAAGCTACACTTTAAGTTTCTTGTAGAGGAAACATGTTCTTGTCTCTAGGTATTCAGTTATCAGATAACTTTTAAAAGTTCAGTTTCCCCACTTTTCAATACTTTGCCTTTTTCTCTCATGTCTTCTATATGAGAAATTTCAAGAATAATGAATTTAGTCTCTTACGGTGCGTCTACACTTACAAGTTAGGTCGACTTAAGGAGGCTTAAGTCGACCTAAATTACTCTGCGTACACACTGGGCTTTCCTTAAGTCGACTTAAGGAAAAGTTAAGTTGACTTAATAACACCTCGTTTTAGGTCGACTTAACGCTTAAGTCAGTGTGTCAGTGATTTAAACCAGTGTGGACAGGGATTAGCACCAAAGTCAACCTTATTAAGTCGATTTAAAGTATTAAATTGACTTAATAAGGTCGAAAAGGGGTTATGTCTACACTAGAAAAGTTAAGTCGACTTAATAAAGTCAACTTAACTTTTCTAGTGTAGATAGCCTAAATGAGGTAGAGAGGCATTGTCATTGAACAGAAACTGAGAGACTGAGAATTTAAATGACTTTCCTGTGGGCATATTGGGGTAAAGTCCTGTGCCCACTGAAGTCAACAGCAAAACTTCAGTAAGACCAGGATTTCACCAACGATGTGTTAAGCAGAAAGAAGAAATCCGGACCTCCTGATTCCCAGTCCTTTTCTTTAGCCACAAGGCGGTGTTTCCACTACTACAACGTTGGTTTCTAGCTAGTAATCTAGTTTCGTTGCATTTTCAGTTTCATTTAAATGACATCAAACAAAATAATCTGACAATTAGGTTCCTAACTGAACCTTTACTAAGAAAAGCAATCAGTAAATAAAATTTGAGTACATTGCATCAGATTAGCCGAAAAACAGAACAAATCTGTATTGCAGCCTAATTTAAATGAAGCTATGGTTAGCTTGGTACCTGCCTTGGAGAGCTGCATTATACCAGATATAAAGGTATTAGATTATAGCATTGTCTTTGGTGGGAGGGGATAGTTCATTGCACCATGACAATAAATATCCCAAATTGATCCTGACGCTATTTGATAAATGCTTCATATTAGCTTCATCATTCATCTATCATGTTGTTTATCTATATGGAGGAAATCATAGCTCTTGTGGTGGTTACACTGTATTTGTCTGACCTCTCTCAAGTATGCATCAGTAATACACTGTCACTGATTTCATTTGTCACATTCCAATATAATTTGATATTATTCAATGCTCTCTTTGAGAAAAATCACATCACTCCTGTTTCTAAGTACAAAATGTCTAATGTACAATGTACATTATGTTTCTAATGTACAATGTACATTATGTTTCTAATGTACAAAATACACTGTCACTGATTTCATTTGTCACATTCCAATATAATTTGATATTATTCAATGCTCTCTTTGAGAAAAATCACATCACTACTGTTTCTAAGTACAAAATGTAGCTGCAGTTTGAGTAACTTTAGCTTTTTAAATTCAGTATTGTATCTGGAAGTATATTAAGATAAATTTTGATTGTCTGACTTTATACACTTATGTTCTGACACAGCAAAAAAATGTCCAGCCCCAGAGAGCCATATATGTTCTGTGGCAGACTGATCTATTTAGTGGGCAAGTCAGCTCATCATGGAAGAAGAATAAAAAGCCTTCTCAACTCTTTCAGCTCTCCATTAACATGGGTCAGCTGGTCCTGTGCTCCAAAACCCCAAAGCATTTCCTTTTCCCAGAGCCCAATCCACCTCTTTTTGGAGTCAATGGAAAGAATCCCTTGTACCTGGATGGAAGCTGGCTCATGGAAATTTAAGCCAAGAATCCCAGTGACTCTTTAAATGCCTCTGAAGAATAAGAATCAAGGCCCCTTTGCTTCCACCCTCACTGTAAGATGTGATGTGCTGGGAACTGTGTCTGCATTTTCCATCAATCTCTCCTAACCTGGATTTGAAAATGTTTTAAAGAGTTGAGTGTTTAGTAATTACTGGGGCTTTATGGACCCTCTTCTTTTCTGTGTCTATTCTTCTTACTGTCCCTTTACTTTTCTCCTCTAGACTGACTAAAAACATTCATTGAGCTATTTATATGACTTCAAGGTAGGGAGGAGTGGAGTCTCTGAAAGGGCAGTCTTCAGCAGTCACAGAGTAGGTCTTTGTAATATCTAAGCAGATCTCCTGACTGCTGACCCTCTGAACTTCAGCCATCACAGAGGCTATATTGGACTAATGATCTTAACTTTTTAGTCTGCTCTTTAAAGGCCAGTGAGCTGTTATGGTCTGAAATCACCTCTTATCATGATTAAAAGAGATCTGGTGGCTTTCTTGTACACTTTCTCCTCTTACTGTTTCCTATTTTTCTGGTTCTGACTTGGGCCAGATCTTGCCAGCTTTACTTATGAAGTAGAAGGCAACACACAAAAATAAAGCAAGGAGCAAGATTTGAGCTCAATCAAACTCCTTCTGAATTCAATGGGAGTAGACTTGGGCATTTTGCCCTTTTGTCTTCTGCTTCTCTCCATTGCACAAAGGTGATTTCATAGCATAGAGTTGCTATAGATTTTCTTTTCTGTTTCTTTCTCCTCCTATTCCTGCACTGGCCGGTCTGTAAGCCTGAAAAGAAACAGCAACAATCTTTCTACTTTCAGATGAGACTGTAAGTCAACACTGTTTATGTTGTTTTGATTTCTAAAAAAGAAAAAAGTCCTGATCTAACATGCCACAGTCTCATTAGCTCTGATTCTCTTCACAATTAGGGCTTGTCTACATGGCAAAATTGAGTCCAGAATAGCTATTCTGGAATAGCACCCTGTGTATAGACAGTATACTGCAATAAATGCCACTTTATTCTTGAACACTTAGTAAGATTTTCCTTGACAATTTCCCTGTATAGACAAGCCCATATATAGTCACAACCCTCCATTGGTTTCAGTAGACCTTCAGTGGGGCTGCACTAGTATAAAGGAGGGAAAAATTTGGACTACATTGTTTAGGCAGAGTTTAACAAGAGTTACAAAGTCTAGAATGTTAGATAGGTACATATTCAGAAACGGAAAAGCGATTTGGCCTGCATAAATCAATCTGATTACCTGTAGTATATACTGTGGACCTATTATTCAAGATGCATGTGGTTCACAGGCTTAATTTCATAACCAAGCTGAAATTTGACTGAAAGCTGCTTAAAATTTTAGATTACATTCACCCTCACTGTATATTGGGTACGTCTACACTGGCAAATTAGGTCGACTTAAAGACGCTTAAGTCGAGCTAAACAAAGCTGTGTCCAGACTGGGCTTTCCTTAAGTTAACTTATGCATTTTCTTAAATCGACCTAAGGAAAGCTTAAGTCGACTTAA